>JAUBNQ010000008.1:12476001-12499132 GCA_032353495.1 Ctenopoma kingsleyae | reverse complement strand
AATTTTCTTATGTCTTTGTAGTGAAAAGAAAGTTTCAATCTGCAATCAGTTTCTTCAAATCACAGTTTTTGCTGAAGCCAAGATATAAGCAACAACAGTGGACAATGTGGTGTGCACATTCTTTCTTTGTTGTTTTACATGTATTACATCACTTATAAACGTGTTGTGTGCCTGCCATCTTTTTATCTCAGGATAACAAACTTCTTCATATGTGGCTATCTGTGGTACAAAAGATTATTTTGTAAGAATTCACTTGTTTGATTGACATGGGGTTTTTTTGTAGGGTACTTGATTTTGGAAAAGTACAATTCAAGAAATGCAATGTTTGCATTAAGACCGAAAAGTTGTTTTAAATTCAATACAATTCAAAACAAATAAATAGACATCAATACACTGCAATGCCATTCCTATTTCTTCTTTCAGTCTGCATGGGCGTGGCAGTGATTTGAAGACATTATATTCACACAAAACCTTATGGACAGCTACTGTCTTTTCAGAGTAATTGCTTTTTGGATGTGTGTGTCTCTTCAGGATTGCCTGTTTGTAACCAGCCTGTCTGAAACCAGTGTTTTATCCCTCACACTTGTGGTCTCCAAATGTAACTAAGTACAGTATGACTAAAGTTAATTAATTTTCTCACCACATGTCTTGGGTATGTGCTGGGGCAAAAGTGATTTTTGTAACTTTATTAATTCAGGGACATATAACTGAGAGGTTTCCCCCTTTTTCAGGATTGCCCTGATCATTTTCACACACAGTGACACATATTTACACCTGGAGGCTGCCCAGTACAACCACAGATTGACCTGTGGTCAATGAGCAGCTCCGCTGAAGCAGATGGGTTCATGCTCAAGGACAAGAAGAAAGAAGAATCTCTGCAGTACTGTATCATCTTAAAAATTAAATGATTGGTTAGAGTCACAAATGATTTTGTGTTTGCTGCTTTGCTCCTAAGACCAAAACACAGCAGAAATGTTTTTGAATAGCTTCACATTTAGGGAATATCTTTCAAGTATCAAGATCCTTGCTTTGATTTGTTCATCAAAAAATAGCTGTTTACTGAAACACAAGAAAGGAAATGTTGATATGCTAAATGGGCCGATAAGTAGTTCCGTTGGTAGAAACCCCAGCGTCAGTGGTTCACTTCCGGGTTCCTCCTGGCCATATGTCGAGGTGTCCTTGGACAAGACACTGAAACCCCGTAGAAGTGCCAACATGTACAGTCTGGCACCTGTCCAACAACAATTTCCCCAAGGAGAACAATATACAGTAGTATGTTGTTATTATTATTAAAATTACCACCAGCAGCTCGTTAGTTTAGTCTGTCACAGGAAGGACAACTGGGAGATCTAGTTAGTTAGCCTACATCCATCTACTAGTGTGTTTAAAACAATTAAACTACTGTGCTTTAGAGGTTTTGGTATGGTCTAAAGCTGTCTCCCGCATTTCCAGTCTTTCTGCTAAACTGAGCTAAGCTTATGGTTTATATTTATTATACAGACATGAATCTTCAAGAGCCAAACTGTTCCTTTAAGCCCAGTTACTAAATTTAAAAACTCAGTATTGCACAAATGCACATATGTAAACTCTTGAGTAATATTTGAGGTTTATTTTCACTTACTAATAAAGTGACTTGGGAGGAAATCCCCCCCAAGAATGCAAGCTGTCCAACTTTGTGTCCAGAAGCCCAGAGCTGAGACCAGGAGAGAGAGAAAGTCAAGGCCACCTGTTTCCCACTCACTACACTCTTGGCATAATGCAGGCTTGTTCATGGCAGATTAACACCAGGCCACATGAGGTGGCAATGCCAGCTGGACTTCAAAACATGAGGGGAGCTGCTGTTAATTTCAGTGTACCACAATTTATGGCATCCTATGCGTTTAAATCACATGATCCCCTCATGTAGATGGTGATTTCCCACTTTGTCAAAAGAAATGCCCTGTCACGACTTTTAGTACCAGCGTGGGCAGCGATTCCCGTCTGGTTGGGTAACACGTTCTTACATTAGATTAGTAGTGTGTTATGTTCAGTCAACAACATGCCTACACTGTGCTGTTCTCTTAAAACTGTGATGTAGCACTGTGGATCTGTCACAGTGCTGTTTCACGCTCTGGCCTCTACCCACAACACACACAACATGAAACTGTGTAGTTCTTCATTCCTCATTATAAATTATTTGAATTTTACCACGACTCTGCAGAGCACATCAAGATCGTGCCGACTTCTAAAACTTTTCAAAGCTCATGCAGTATATTGTCTGGAAACGTTTTCTTTAATCTCTTCATGGCCCCTCAGGTTTCACACAGTGAAGATAAACAACTGTTGCCATTTTGAAGTATAATTTAAATGCACAACCACCTTAATTTTATTTGTGCCCATATAGAGAATAAGCCATAATTCATTCCATACATCAGACTTTTCTTTCAATAACATGCTTTAATCTTTAAAGTTCATAAAATATGTTAATTAAGACTGAAAAACTTGTTCAGTTTGACAAAAGAAATCTCAACACAAGGTCCAGTTTGCTTGCTGTAGCATTAGCAGCTTTCGATCAAGCTGTTTATTTTGCTGTTTTCAAAGGCTAAATTAAATGAAACATTCAATTCCCTAATATTATATCTGCTGAAATAAAATGTCAGTTTGTTTCCATTTATTTAATTACTGAACTTAAACAATAAACAGTACCACCACTGAAAACATTAAAATGCAGTTATGACAGTATTATTTGATGGGAGAAAATTGTGCACCTACATTTTAGCTCTGCATAATAATTTTTTAAAATGGATGTTACATAAACTAAATTTAAACCTCTCAGACAAAAACTACCTTTAAGTGTGAATTTGACATAAATGTAACATGGGGTAGCTCATAACTGGGATCAGGTGTGTTTGCTTTTCAGCGTATTTGAGTGATGACATCATTTGGAAATTGCACAGATGAGCAGACATGGCAGCAACGTTAGTGGAGTTCAGAGCCCTGCTTTTCCCAGCATCTCTGATCCGCTACTCAGTTGCACCAACACATGTCTCATGTATCCACACACAGATGTTTTCCTCAGAGATTAGCCTGTGATATAGTGCGTAGTGTGAAGGACAATCAACTCCCTTGCATGACGATGCCTCAGGGACCTTTTCAGGGGCCCTCATTTTATTCTCTCAATATATAGTGATAATGAGAGAGCCCTTAAACCCTCTTTGGAAAATATAGTATTTCCCAGGAGAAATTCTCCCTTATGCTTTCCTAATACCGCGATATCTTGAGTTTTAAATGTCCTGGAATACTTTAAATATAGAAGATCTATATTTAAGTATTTGTTGAACGAACATTTATTTGAATGATTAAACAATTTAATCGTGATTTGATGTAGACCTGAACATTTTCAGGAATATCAGGAATGACTTGCCTTTGAAGAGTGAGGTTAATATGTGGTATTTCACTCAGGCCTTTATTATTGGCTTTCTGTGTTTCCCTTATGATTATGTCCTATAGTTAATACACAGCATTTGCTATGCCATATAGATCATAAGACAAACCCCAGTGGTCCATGGTCACAAGCCACACATGGCAAACTTTTAGAAGAACTGAGCTGGAACCCAAAATGGTCTCTTGGCATTGGCTTGGAGAAGAAATCACACGTCTTACAAGCCTTTGGGGTGTCATTTCGGCTGGCGGGGTAGTCAGGCAACACTTACAAACACGTCCTGTCCAACTAGCTGGAGAGCAGCAGACTTTCTTTATGGGCTCTGGATTGGATGGTGTGAGGGAGGTAGGCACGTAAAAGTGCCCGGTCACAAGAATTAAAGGGAGGAGATGGCATCCCATGGACTCCAGAGCCCCATTGATGGAATCCTCACAGACAGAAAGAGGCCAAGTTTGTCAGTCCCACATCCCCTTAGTGGAGAGGCCACTTCCCTGGGTCGCTGTGCTTCCTCAGTATCACCTATCAGCCAGGTCAATCAGTGGATGAGATAAAGCAGTTCCTAAAGCTGGATGGTCTTTGAACACAGCAGGGGATGAATTCCTCCAGGTCTCTTATCTCATTAAACTTGAAAAGGTATATTAATCCTTGAAAGGCTAAGATAACAATATGGATGATACCAGTCAAGGCAACTGACAGCAGTATAAATGCTATCTATGCTGGGTCATCAATGTTTCATCTCAGGAGGCAAGAGGAAAAGATGTGGAATTTCTCCTCTTGAAAGAGTGTTTTTTTTATGTTGTCAGTTTGTTTACCTGAAGAAGTGCTATTAGACAAAACACACAGGTTGCTTTCATGTGTGAACAATTCTTTGTGTGCTTCAGTGCTTACTGAACAACATTTAGATAGATGTATTAATCTTGTAAAATATGTGATTTAATGTTAAATGACAGGCACACAGGCCACAAAAGAAAGAAATCTTGGCTTCACAGGCCACAAAGAATCCAACAGAAATAAGTTTGACATCAGTCCTTTTTTCCTCTTTCTTCTCTTTTTTTCTTTTTTGATGTGTACTTTTTCACATCAGCATACATAACAGTCTCCTCTGTTTGCTGCCAGCACTGCACTGTCCTACACCTCAAGCATGGTTAACAGCACATGGAAAGAAAAACACCACGTTGTACTACTAGATGCCAGATTCATACAAATCTTGACATGCACACAAGAAAGCTGGAAAATATCCTTGATGTGCTGTTTTAGCCCACTGTCATCTTCAACTTTGGTGGGCAGAGCTGAGGCTAATTTAACAATAACTTCCTTATTTACCTAGACCTATGAAGCAAATGCAGGTACTGTTATTAACACACATAGGTTTGATTACCTGGCGCTTTACTAGAACTTGTGAATTGTAATTTACAATTAAAACTAATTGCGTTTTTTTTTTTTTTTTAGGTGATTCTCATTAGAGCTAAAACACATGTATGGGAGATGAGTAAAAACTGATTTTAAATCCTGCAGCAAATCAAGTGTCAGTCACTAATTGTGCAATCATGGTTAAAGTTGTGAGGGCTTTAGTGCTGATTAGGTTCCAGGCATATAACTGGTTTTTCACAGGATCATGCCGTTCTCCTGGTTGTTGTAGGACTTGATTTTAAATTTTTGATGTGATCAGTTGGATGCAGAAGCTGCTGGAGAAAATACAAACATAGGTTATCTCAGCTTTTTTGTCTTACACCAGCTGAGCAAGGCTGTCAAACTCACAACCTGAAGGATAGCCAAATCTGGAAATGACTGCTGTGTATATAGTAACATGTACTGACCTTAGAGTATCCAGGAGTTGACATCTATTGATTAGATACACATAGAGTTACGTTTCTGCAGCTGTTCTCTGTTAACTGGGAAACTTTGGGTCTTCTTGGTCCAGGATGACCAGGCCTGCCAGGTGGAATCAAGGCCACTACTTCAGCAATTTAACTCCATTATTGGGTATGATTTCATCTGTCAGTGTACTCTCCTTTCAGTTCCTCTGTTATTAATCTAAAACGAAGCTACACTGTGCACATAGTACTAATGGAGCGGTGATGCTTACATGATAGCGTCACACGATAAACTACACCTTTACTCTGGGAAAATTTATAGGAAACTAGTTACCTCAGAGTCGGTTATGTTGCAATCTCCCCTTTCTGAATTAATCTACTGATGTGTCACAGCTCTGTTTCTGGTCTCGCTCTGCAGAATGGTGTAAACAGAGGTGTACTGGTTAGTGTCTTTACTAACCTTTATGTTGTTGCATATTCCAATGACCCTTAAGGCAAGAATGTGTTTTCTCGTTGGTCTTCATGCATTAAAAATAAATTTGAGTTGAGATCTTGGACTATGTAAAGTCATCTTAATCTGTCAACCATTCTTGCCTGAGTATGTACATTGCATCCAACTGCTTCATTTTTTCATGTAGGTGATAAAAACTCAGAACTCACTTAAGGTTTGATCCATTTAGAGGAAATAGGTAGGTTTGTAACTTCATTATTTCTTTGCTTCCTTACAGCTTTAAAAATGCTTGTTTGCTTTTACAACTGGCTCTGTGGGCAGCTGGGGAGGGGCAGCACATGGATGGATTTGGGCTTCTTTATTTTTTCTGACTTTGTAACAGTTCATTTAAAATCACAAGGGCCTGAAGCCCAAGACAGATGGAATCTACTTAAGAAAGAGTCAGTGTCTAATTTAACTTAAATACTTCCTAATGACGTAATTCTACACCTCTGTGAAAATATGAGTTCTCATGAAAGTTTCATGACAGTGTAATGTGTTGTTTTATATAATATGTAACTCTTACATTTACCATCACATGTGGAATAGCATACATGAAGGTCTCAGCATTTTCATTTTAAGATATTCTGGCTGTTGAAGAAAGCAACATTAGACTAAGAGTGAACTTTTCCAGTCTCATCATTGCGTGCACAGCATATCAGGCCCAACCCATGAACTAAGCTTGCTGTGAAATTGTTTAAGCTTGGTTTGAAAGTATCCACACAAGTCATATATCACCCACTCACAGCTCACCTTATCTTCACTGTTCTAATACTGCCACAAGAAGCCTTGCTCGCTTAGATCAAAGAATTTTTTTGAAAGCCTCTTAAGCTCCCTTTAAAGGGTTACATAGATCTCCTGAAAATATAGAGCTGGGTTATAGGACCTGTGTGGGAAAAGCAAGCTGGGCTAATGATTTAGGCAGTTCATTTTTTAGATTTTAATGTGAAAATATACAAACGTAATCTGTGAATTAAAATGCAAAACGGCCTTGGAGTAGGGTGTGTTTCATTTTCCTTCCTCAGCAAACAACCTCACAATGAGATAGATATTTATACGTAATCTACAAAATGCAAGAACATCAGACATAAATGAGCTTTATTTAAAAAAAAAGAAAGGTTTATCACACAAGGCAAAAAAAAAAGAAAAAATGCAAATTGCTATGAACAGACCACAGGACCCCAACCCCTCCTCCTCCACCCCCCCACTGGCAGCAAAGGGGTTCTCATTACAACCAAATCAAAGGAGCAAGAGAACAAGACTCACATTGTTCTGATTGTGTTTACTTACACTAAAAACATTTAAACTGGACAATCTGAATGTACAGTATAAGACAGACAGTTTTGATTTTCACATGAATCCAACACAGAACCTCATACTAGCATTTTTTTTTTTTTTTACATTTAGTCGATGGTACAAATGAAACAGGAAGGTTTACAGCTATGCAATACATTTGATTGATCACTTTAAGACAGACTATACATGTCGCAATGGGCACTTTCAGGGGAAAACAGGCTAGAAAAAAAAGAAGAAGCAGGGTCCCATCCATGTTTTTTTTTTTTTTTATTGAAGTAACATCAAACCTGCATGTTGAGGTAAGCATGCCACTAGGGAATACAAAGGAAGCGATTCCCCTTAAAAAGGACTCCCTTAACCATATCCCCACTTACTTTGTAATTCTCCTTGACAGTAAATCAATTCTCAAGCCTGGCCCCTTCGACTCCTCCAACCCTAGGTCCTTCTCTCTCAACATTCCTGCACACATGAATCACTCCAACTCCTGGCTTCTAGAAGGCATTTCCTGCCCGGCCCTCTCTCTTTCTCTCTGTCTGACTCCTCTGCTGAAAGCTGGGCAGGAACCCGGCCCGAGCTTTGATTTGGACCCAGAGGGAGAGAGAGGGAGGAGAGCTTGGCTTAACACAGGGCCCTGGCTCTGGGACTGCTCCGAGAGAGAGACATGGAGACTTGGGGTGTGTTGGGAGATGCCTGCACACCCAGGCAGGGATTTAGTGCTTTATCCTTCAAATTGCAATATGAGCAGCAGACCATATTCCAATGGCAACATCACTCCCAATGCAAAACTCTGCCCTAAGGGAGCATCCTCTTTTAGGATTTAAGTTTACATTCTCTCTAAGACAGATTATTTCATTTCTGAGACCACTTCACATGGAACATCATCACAGATTTTTGAGAACTACGGGGTATGTACTGTTTTGAACTCTTTAACCCACCGTCAGGACTTTATGATAATTATCAATGCTGAAGTGGATAGAAGAGCATTCAAATATTTTATGGCAAAAAATGTACACAATAAGTCGGCTCGTCAAAGCTGTACACCTGTTCAAACCTTCCTCTAGAAATCATCATTTGATGCTAAAACCACAGTATATGTACATACAACTTTTTCTCAGTTGAGCAGAATTGAGACGACCAAAGCAGCTCTTAAAAAGAACGGTCTAAATCCTTTTCATATTATATACACAAAAGTGAAACGTACATATTTTACAGAGATCACTACACAAAGATCACAAACGGAGAGTCTTAGAGCGTGGAATGAGCGAGGCTGCAGCTGAGTGAAAAGGAGTCGTGGTGACAGCAAGAGCTGGCCTACTGTGCAATGGCTGCTGTGTGTGTGTGTGTTTAAGTGTAAATTGCAGGGGTGTAGTTGCACATGTTTGGAGAAACTTATCAATCTGTGAATGTTGCCAGTGTGTGATCTCATCCTCGTCCCTTCTCAGATCATGGCTCTTATCACCAGTCTACCTTTGACCTGGTGAAGATAGGTGCTCTGCTCTGACCCTAAGCTCTGACTGGTCAGAGCCTCATCCATGCTATCAGCTGGCTCCTCCTTGACCTTGATGACCCCGCAGTGGGCGTCGGGTAGCTCACTGCTCGAACCGCTGCTGCTGCTACTGCTGAATGTGTGCTTCCGGATGACTCCTGCAGGGGGCAGCCTGTCCTCCTGCATGCTCTCTGTCTGCTCTCTGTACAGCTCCTCCTGCTCTTCCTCTGATTCCTGCAGGTGTGCGTTGGGCTGACGTAACTGCTCAATGGACTTGGACAACAGCTGCAAAACACATTGGTCATAGATTAATTATAATATCCTGCAGCTAAACAATGACAGTCAAACTTTTGTCACTGCAAAACTAAAAATATCAATTCGAGGTTTCTGCAGTACTACATAAATAACAATAACCTTTAAATGCATCAGAGAGTAGCAGATGGAATAGTTTTACTTTTTATAGTGAAAGAGAAAGGGAGAAAGAGAAATAACATGACAAAGGGAAATGGCCAGTGGCTTTGGTAAGCTGCATTTTAGGAGGTTTAAGAATAAAAACAGATTAGCCACTGTTGCTGCCTTTTAATTTTTTTAAAAACATTAAATAATTACTCTAGTCACTACCCCCAGGTAAGTGAATTTGTGTCATTCAATAGCTTTTTTATTAAATATAGCTCAAAATGTACAAGGTCTCCTCTTTTATTTTGTCCTGTAAATTGTGGTTATATTCTGCAGACAATGGATAAAGGATAAAAATGTAGGTCGTATGTTATAGTATAAATGTATAGACTTGCTAATGAGGACATCAAAAGAGCAAATGACACACTGCTACATATAACTCAGGCAAAGGCCTCAATACTACCAATTACTTTACTTTACTTTACTTTACTTTACTTGGCAGACGCTTTTATCCAAAGCGACTTACAAGGAGATGTCACACTACACTCAGATTTCTCCATATTTATGTGTACTTTATCTTAGTTTCATCAAAATGTGCTTTAATCCTTGTTTAAGCCTGAATGTCAGGTCCCCTATGAACTAAGTGTCAGAGAAATCAAAAAACGACTTCTTTGCATTCACAGAGACAGTTTAAAAAACTGTAAAAAAAAAAAAAAAAAAAAAAAAGAAAAGAAAAAAAAGGCTTTTGTGTCTAACAGTGCAAGATACTTGATAAATATTTGCTAACAGAAAATAATGGTGCCATGATACGATTATTCTGCCACAAGAGGGCTCAATAAACAGGCTGAGAAGCACCTACTCTTGACAGCTGGTAACCAACAGCATTACTGTCTACAGAAAGTAGGCCTTGTATAAATATCCTTTCCACTAGCATTAGTCTCATTAGCTTGGTATTAGTAAACACTGTTCATACCTATTCCTAAAATCCCTAAGCTCTTGTAAATTTCCATTAGTGCCCCCTACTGTTGAGGGTACTGAAGGACGTTTAAAAACAACCATAGATGAGCCTCTGCTAGGAAATTAATTAGGGCAATGTTTCGCAGATCCCTCTCAATAAACACTGTGGGCTCATCCCTGATTAGTGGCCAATTATAACCTCCACTTAAAGAAGCTTTACTTGCGATCTCATTGGCCTGAGTGATCACAGTAGGGCCTGTTCACGTGTTTCTAGACAAGATGTCGCAATTATTCTCCTTTCAAATCAGATGAAAATCACAGATTACTTTTCAGTCATTACAGCTGACATTAAATAACACTGAAACAGTGTTACAGAGGAATTCAAACAGCGACTGTTAAAGTTTTACATCTGTACTATACAAGTCAATGAGCATTTGTGGTGTTTTATTCTTTTTATTACTTCTAGGTAAGTGTTGCTCTATGGTTCCCATGGCTCTTTCAGGGCCCAGCATTGGGACACATCAGTATGTGAGCTCACACAATGCTGCCTTTCACAGCATCGGCCACCTCACACACGTCCCTCACCAGAATAATTACACTCTGTGCGAGGTCACCTCGGCCAGCTAACAGAAACACAAATATTGCCACAGAGGAACAAAATGTGTTCTGGGCACTTTTTCCTTCATTTGAACTTAGCTGAATTGAATTTCACAGAGTTAGCATGTGAACAGCGCTGATGCCTTAAGCTATGATAACAGAATTAGTGCAAAGGGAAGCATTTCTTCCCCATTTGAAGTCAGGCAGAAGTTCGTTGCTTTGCAGAAAAAACACCAGGGTTCCAGGGAAGAGCAGACCATACCCTGGCTTAGTGAACTTGAGTAACCACAGATGCTTTTACAAAAGACTAAAAATAGATCAGCAACTGTGTGCTTAAAACGATTAAATCAGACTCCCTGCAGAGAAATAAGACCTCACGAGACCTAAACAAGACATACAGAATGCTGTGAAAAGCAATCTCAAAGTCAAAATCCTGCGTTGAGATTTAAATATTGATGAACAACACAATACCTTATTTATATGGATCTGCTGCTGGTACTGTTTCTGTTTCTCCAAGAAGTGCTGATGTTGTTGCTGGATGACAAGTTGGGCAAGTGTGTTCTGAGGCAGTGGAGCTGACTGGGTCCGGTTCAAAGGTCGGTGTTTTGGTAGTTTAGGCCGACTGCTGGAGGGACGATCCTTCATGGCTAGAGGTGACTGAGGCTGGGGTGACATGGAGCCTTGGCCTTGACAAAAATAAGTAAATAAATAAAAACTCTTCATTATATTATTTTAATCTGTTAAATAATAATAAACAACATTTGATCCATTTACAACATAACAATAAGTGAGACAACATAAAGTAGGTGCCTAAAGTTCAGGAAAAAAGACTTACCAGAGGAAAGGATCTTCTGCTGTCTCATCTGCTCCTTCTGTAGGAGGTGTTGAAGGAGAGCCTGGTGACTGGGGCTCACCTTAGACTCCAGACCTGTCTGAAGGGGTACAGGTCCCAGGAGATGCCCAGGCAGCCCATGCTTGATTTCTGTTGATCTGTCTTTCAACCCAATGGCAGCCTAAGACAAGAGAAAAGATGGTTAAGTAATGGTTTTCTTTGGAGTAACACTACACACACTGTGCACTAGGATTGTTAGACATTTATGATAAATTGTCAGAATTCTAGCCAATAATAATTGTGAATGAATATAGCTCATATACAAATCAGTGATAAAACAATGCGGAAGCCAGAGTCCATCAATAGTTAGAAGTCACTGCAGCTGATGAACAGCCCTCTGTGGAATGTGCCAGAGAGCCAAACAATGATATATCATTACTGTGTTATCAGGAGTTGCACTTGAGTGGACTTGGACTTTTTAAATGCTGTGATAAATGAGGTAGTAGGGAAAGATAAGGCTATGCCTGACACAAGGCACTACGGAACAATATTTATCTAGGGGCGATAAAATCATTTGGGGGCCACAGGTCAGCGACCCGTGGTCGTATAGAGAACTGGAAGAGCAAGTGATGGCAGGTTTGGCAACATACAGACTTGGTTTAGGTTTACAAGTTAAAAAGTTTGTTATCACTGAACAACTAAACTGATGAATTAAGCTAGATTTTGTGTAAAACAGTAAATATCTTGAATAGAAGCAAAATGCACACATACACTAATTGTTGAGGATGCAGTTGAAAGCCCCAAGGAGATGTTGGGTAAGGAGGGAGATGTGTATAAGCTCAGCATGGACATGGAACCCTCAGGTCGGAATAATCTCGGCTGTGAAGGCCATCTCTACATCAGAAACACAGGACAGAGCAAAGGACAGAGGAATTTAGGAGGAGGCAACAGAGTTAAAAATCCCACAAAGGACAATTTCTAAAGGCAACGTGAGCAGTGGCATAAATGTTGAACATCACTATGATGAACAGCTGCAAACAGAAAGGTATGTGTTGTTATGATGGAATGACAGATGGCTAAATTTTCCTGGAGCCTCACAGAATAGCACCAGTGAGGATGATACATTATTATAAAACACAACAAACCTCTAAATCTACCATTACACCCAAGTTCTTCAGTCCCCAATCTCCCTGCTGCCTGTACTCCACCCTGACAGCTACTCTCTCAGAAAACATCAGCACTGGGGCATACTTCCTGTACCCAACAGAGCAGTGGACCAGCATGTGGTTTTGGAACAGCCATGTTTATCCTTCCAACCCCTACCACTACTCAGTGACCTGTATGTGGATATCCGGTCCATATTTGACCCAAGGGACCTGTTCCCTCTGAAAAAGGATACCCAATGTAACGGTGCACAAACACGCTTTGCTTTTGCATCAGGCATGAGGTCTACGGGCAGCCCCACAGTCCACCAACGACTTTCATGAGAGTCTCAGCTTGGGTTGATACAATAGCAATGCTGGGTGTTTATGTTGTTAGCATGTGGGTGTCTTTGGCTACCAATGCCTGGGATATCAATTAAACTCCACAGTTTGTCTGTCTCCCTAAGCCCCAACCTTCAAACTGATGTCAGGGCACCCTCCTTTTCTGTGTCACTGGAGGTCCCTGGGAGAGTAAACAGCGATTGTTAAAGAAAACACAGCTGTTCTGTTAAGACTGTTCAGAAATGTGTCATATCTGCCACCCTCTTTAATGATCCGCTTTGTGAGTCTGGTCCAAAGGGACGAGCTCTGGTCTGTCATGAATCTCAGGAACTGCCACAGAACAACTCAGAACAGGCATGCAGCCGGGCCAGTGACAGAACACCCTGACAAGCCAACAGCAATATTACAGCCAAACTAAAGATGTTTTTATTGGCAAAATATGAAACTTATTGTCCAGCACATCTGGAAAAAATGTCAGATCAAAACTTTGCTGCATTTTAATTTTTACTGTTGTTTTTATTTATGTTCGGAATTCTAACGCTGATAGAGTCAATTTATTTTCCTGCCTAATGTGTCATCTTTACGCAAGCAAACTTAGGGTAATCAGACATGTGTGTCAAGCTGCGCCTCTTTAATGTCAGTGTGGGGAGTCATTTTCACTGGAGTGTAACAGACAGAGGACAATTGGCTGTTTTTATAGCTGCAAGCAAAATGGCATATATTTACATTTGACATAAAATTATAGTTCTGATGGGCACTTGATTTCCGTGCAAAACAGCCCTGGAATAAGATTTTTCCTTATTTTTGAGCAAATCAATCACAGTGCTCATGATTTATAAACATACCTCAGTTTTTGTGGTAGTAGGCAGAGATGAGGGTCCATTCTCAGCCCCCAAGGCACTGGAGGCCCCGATGGGAGAGCTGGGGCCGGAGCCGGGGGCACTATTAGTGGGTGTAGAGTCTACAAAACATCAAGGAGTTAGACACAGTGTATGCTAACTCTCTACACACACAATAGACATATATAACAACACGGCTTGGTTGTATTGTTACAGCAGTTTAATGTAATCATGCCTGATTAAAATGGTTCTGCTTGCATGAAATAACACCATAATGTGACTATAATGTGGTACTGCACTGCAGGTTCTGCAGAAATAAGACTAAGATAAAGGCATATATTGCTTTCAGACCAGATTATAAGATGTACATAATGTTGTAACATGTTGTAATGCTGCTGCCTCTAAGGACTTTATACAAATTTGACACAACATACCCATTAGGTCCAGGGCCCTCTTCTTGTATGGAGTCATTATGTTTCCATCTCTTCTCTTTAGCATTGGACTGCTCCTCCTCTCTGCTACCTTCTGCTTCAGTCTGGATCGTACCTTCAGGTTAGGCTCAGAGGCTAAAACATAAAGTACAGATATTTAGACAATAAAAAATCCCCATCACGTGGACCATAGAATCATGTGAGTGTACTCTGACAGTTTATATAGTCAAGCACAATGGTGTTATGCATCATGAGTGAAATCAACATTATTAAAGAAAAATATCATAAAATAGAAGGAAACTAAACAAGGAATAAAAAAACTATAAATCTGTTAAAAAATAAGCCACACTTCAACATGTAACAATTTCAGTTTCAGAGAAATTCAGAGCAGGTTTCAGATAAATTAAATGAGTCAGGATTGGGCCCATTTCCACCTCATCTGGACTAAATTAGGTTGAGTAACACACAGGCTCTAAGTGAAATAGTCCGCTACCTGCCGCCCTGGTGACCACAGTCTGATACAGTAGCAACAGTTAAACTAACACAAAAACATGGCAGATGTTTCAGGGTCTCCCCACTCCCCCTGCTCTTAATGCAAAACAGAGATACCCGAATACACAGCTTGAACATACTACTTCTAAGTTACACACACTCACTCGCAGCCTGGACTGAACTGATCCAGACTTACAAATCCAGTTCATCAGTGTTGACAGAAAATCTGACATAACATTATTCACAATAGAGATACTGCTTTCAAATGTTTCAACTGGAATTAATGATGGATTTAAGAACATTTGTCAAATATTGACATTTTATTTCATTTTAGACTGTTTAATAATTTTTTATCTTCAGTTTAACCAGTGTAGATTTGACACATAATTCCTCACTCACATTGTTTGATACAACTGATGACTGTCATACCTAACAACTAATTGTTTGTGCACATGCCATGTAAACGCAACAG
This sequence comes from Ctenopoma kingsleyae, assembly GCA_032353495.1. NCBI lineage: Eukaryota > Metazoa > Chordata > Actinopteri > Anabantiformes > Anabantidae > Ctenopoma > Ctenopoma kingsleyae. Next base: position 12,484,125 of record JAUBNQ010000008.1, on the reverse strand, counting down.
CCTTGGTTCAAGTCTGGCACTGTCATTCTGCACATACTATTACCAGCAAGCAAAAAAGCAATAACTAAGAAATGGTTGAGTAAGAAATCATCAATAATTTATGAATGGATAGAAATAATACAATCTATCATGGAACAAATTACCTTCTCTCTCAGACATGCTACTAAAAAGTGTGAAAAATATTGGAAAAACTGGATCCTGTACCTGGCATGGAATTGAAATAATCCCCCTCTTACTTCCCCTGTTTAAGTCACTTCACCTGTTTATACTATTGTGCCTTAAATATCTCTGTATTGTTTTTCTGTTCATTTGTTCAGTCTTAAATGTAAAATAAATACAAATAGGATTTTAAGAGGCTCTTGGTTGATGTACATTTATTTGCCTATGCCATTGTTTCTAAAGGACTATCGCAATAGTGTTACTGTTAAACAGAGGCATAACCAGAGGTCAAGAGACTCAGATCCATAACCACTCTTGGTGGTGATCTGGCTAAGCACAACAGACAGAATAAATGCTATATTTGACTTGTGAAATTGGCTTGAAGTTGGCCGCGATGGTTGTCTTCCACAGTCCTATTGAGGTCTTAATGAAGGTTTCACAGAGTCCAGTTGATGTTGTACTGTTTTAAGCATTCCAGGCTCAAGCATTTTAGACGTATGCTTTCTTGTAGACAATCCAGATGGTGCACAGGCTGGATCTGTCTGGTCTTGACTGCTTTATTATTATAGCACGAGCTGGTGGTTAGATTCTCTGCGTTCCTAATAATTCCTTTCTAGGCCCCAATCATGTAATGAGCAATGTGCTTGTTCGTCTTAGTCGCTATGATGCCTGATAGCAGTTTCCATGTTGTTCACAGGCAGGTTATCAGATGATAGTTTGAGAGATGAGACTGGCACCTTCTGGAGGGTCCTCCATTATCAGGACTGTCCGGCCTATCCAGGGAAGTGCTGTGGTCTGCACAGCCACTGAGCAGTGTTGTTATGTGATGCCTCCCTCTCCTTTATGCATTTTCCAGTATTGTTCAATCTGCAGCCTTAGTGACTCATGTTATGACATTGCCGCTGAGAGTTCACTTTGAATGGCTCAGTGGACAACATCCGGTTTATTCCCTTTCTTCATCACACCTTTCTGTAGTGCCTATAGTTTGGCCTCCAACCTCCTTCTCTCTGGAGGATACTGATCCGCATGGGTAAAGTTGCATGCAGCTTTATATGTAGACTTTAACATGAACCTGAAATTATGCATAATGTGGCATCTTTAAGAAAATCATGGAGGACATACCCTCCGAGCCCTTAACAGCAGTGACATGTGCAATTTTACCGACTTCTGACTATGTGTGACACAGTTGGGGCAACAGAGAATAACATAGAATATATAGAAGAATATATAATATAATACAAAGACTTGAATATTGGAAGCATCAGTTATACTGTACAAACACCAGTAAATGCGTTTGTATTTATCTTCTGGAACATGCTTCTGTCTAGTCACACTGGCAGTGACTCATTATATCAACACATCTCATATGGACTCATCAACCCCTTGGACATAGATTCTCATAGCAAACAAACACACAATAGATAAGCTGGTCTTTTGACTGAAAGCCAGAGCACAAATCTGTACTGAAGTTATGTAAACCTTCTGTTACACAATAGCCAACCTGTTATATTATTTAGTACTGATCAATAATTAAATGAGTCTTTTGCAATGTGAACAATATCAAACTATACATAGGGAAGTGGGGCTCTGATGTGGGAGCACTGCAGGGAGGAGGACAGGGCGCATTGATGGGGGCACAGCTAGAAGTGTGGGCCAGATGCTGCTATTTCTGGCTTTTGCCAAAAGCAGCAAAACCCTCTTCCCTAATACGTGGCACAGACCTTTAATCCTGTGGGTGTGAGGTAGAATGAAAGAGAACGAGGGAGGAAGAAAGGAGGCAGGAGAGATAAATGGAGAGAAAACGCTGTTGGGAGTCGTATGAATCTGCTTCACGCCCTGCTGCCTTGATTGCTTTCTATTTTTACACACTGCTGCCACCAAGCTTCGCATCCCAATTGGTTGCCACGGGAACGCCAGACAGCAGCATGGGAACAAACACTTTCTCACTGGTCTCCATGGAAAAAATGCCCTGGTGCACAGTGCAACAGGAGACAATGACGGCAGCAGCAAAGCATATACGTACACCGAACACCTGGGTAATTTCTGCACCAGCGTCACAGTTAACGAAAACATACAGTAATGCCTGCAATATATCACTATCATAAATCACTCACCTCATTACATTTGAAAGCGTTGCTGCAGGGCTAGTGGCTTTGCAAGCGAATGTGTTATGCTATCCCCTCTTAATCAGAATTTTAACTCTGCTGTCACTGTGAGTGTCTGTGTCCATTAGAGCCCACAGTTGGACAGATGGCGTTGTGGAAAGCTGAGCTGTGTTCTGTACATAAGGAGGCCTGCTATGCATTTTTCTTAACAATCTTGTTAAAACCAATCCCGAAATGGATGAATTAAGTTACTGGTTACTGTTCCTCTAACATTACAACATTTAAATCAAAGTTGCAATCCCACAAAGTTTACATTTTCCATGCCATAAGATCAGCAGGTTCAGTTCTTTCTTTAATATTTATAAGTAGTTTCTACATATACTTTACTTTCTTTTACTTTGGGTTTTGTAGCCTTACCTCTGCAGAATAATGTTTTAAAATATTTCCTACACCTGCTGAACGCGCTGAATGCACACATTTGGTAAGTGGGTCAAGACCAATGAGGGTGTTGCACTTCTCACTGCTAAGCTGCAACTATTCTTGCCACAGACTATCACATGCCCTCGGTCCAGTCTATTCTAGTCCCTGGAAATGAAAGAAAGAGCCTATATTCCAAGTAAACAAGGTAATCACGTGAACTTCTTTGAACTACTTTTAGGATGAAGAAATAAAGGCAATGGCATCACATATATCCTGTGTTGTGAAGGATGATGTAACTATTAATAGGACACCTTATAGTACAGATCAAGCACTGATTGTGCCTTCAGTGGAGCATTTTAGCTCTAATTTATAGTTCAAACTGTCATCTCCACAGATGATGTTTTTTTGTTGTTGTTGTTGTACTGTACCTCTTCTTGAGTTACTATGATATCCTCATACTAAATAGTGTACTTAACATTTGACATGTTTTTGTTTTCAACAAGAAATGACAAAGGTTTACTTTGAGTATGACTAGAAAACTACTTTTTTGTTCAATGCAAGCCTCAAATACAACCAAAAAAAGATGATTCTTTGCCCTCTGGCCAAATGAAGCAGCAGGGACTCTAATGTGGAGCATTTGAGTAATCTCCACTTTGTTTTGAAAGAACTATCTTTGCTTAAACAAACAGTCCTGACGAGGTGCATCCTGCCTGTGCCAGTCCTAACGTGGCAACACCTGCCAATCAGCTATCAGTGACAGCCAAGGGCTCAAGGAACAACACTACCTTTGTGTGTCCCCCTCGCGTGCCAAGCTCTCAGAGGGCTTTAATGAAGACAGACAGGAAGAGGGGGAGAAAGGACTGAGCAGGAAATGACCACATATAGATTCAGGAATCCACAGAGCAAGAAATGGTTTTATCAGTGCAAAAGAGCCAGGTTTAGTTTAACAATGAATGAAATGATGAAAATGTCATGTCACTGAACAACAGTGACAACAACTTGAAATTTTATCTGTACAGGTATTTGTTTAAAGGTGCTGAAAGACAAATAATGCTACCATAAAGAGAACTGTTTTGAACTGGTTATTACATCAGAGATGCCTCAGAGATGTTAATGTATATTTAGAAGAAATATTTCTTGAAATTTGTATGATTCAAAGAGATTCCAACAAATACAAACACTCAAGTTTTCAATCTGCCTTTCTAATATTTATTCCTGCCATTCAGTAATTTTACAAGATATAATTGCTTTGCCTGATCTCTAAATTATGTATACACACAACGTGACAGGCCTGTAGTTAAACAACTCAACAAGTATAATTGTTTTCCAAAGTAATTAAAGGAGACATAGAAGGGAAAAGAGCATAATGCAATTTGGTGACCTCACTGCAGAATTATGAAGTTTTTAGCTTAGTGACCACTTACAAACCATAAGAGGCAGGAATTATTCTTATTTTCACAGTCATCCCTGGAGGGTTTCTCAAACTTTGAAGCAACAAACCTGGGCTGATTTTTCGTGGGAACCTGTGTCTTTTCAAAATAGTTTTTAAAGTCCATAACACAGGACAAATTCATCTATTTTAATTTTACCACTAAGCAACTCAAAGAGGTTGGGGTTTATTATTGTAACACAGGGACAAATGTGGTGCCCTTTAAATAATGGTAAGGTAATTTCAGTACAAATAACAGTAAATTTAAACGTATAACGTGAAAACACACAATCACCGTATGCTGTGCTGTTGCCTGTGTTTAGCTGGTATGTTTTAGAATAATCTAAACAGAAATAAGGAAGGTTTAAGTTACTTTTCTGGCATATGTCACCTCTTATGAAAGTTTTGTGAGTCCTGGAAGAGTGGGGAATGGACCTGGGGTCATAACAAGTATAATTGATGTTATTAGCAGGTCATCAGCAACCTCAGGATATCCTCAATGGGTATGCCAACCTCTTGATTGACAAGGGTCAAAAAGACACTCAGTGTATTAATAACCCAGCATAGCAAATGGAAAACTGATATCTTACTCAGTGATATCTTTTTATCTAGCTGTGGTGTGTATGTCTGTGCAGATTTATGTATGCATGTACAGTATATGTGTGGATATATTTTAATGTGTATATGTATGAAATTTTGCAAACCTGTCTTCCTTAAGGGGAAGTCATCCTTGCTCTCTATGGGTGATGGCAGAGTGTACTGGCATGTAGGGGATGTACCGCCCAGAGGTGGAGAGCTTTGGTCCAGTGAAGTGTGGTGAGAGGACCTGAACCCACAAAAACAAATAAAAACTTTTAAGAGAATAATATGACATAATAACAGGCTATGCCCATATGTGATTTAAAGATTGTACAAGTGTCTTTTTCTCATTTTAAAACAACAAAGAGAACTTACATGTACCAGAGTTTTGGGTGATGGATGAAAGAATGATTGGTTCCGTTGCTGGCAGGGTCCTTGGCTGATTTACTCAGCAGAAACTCTTGGAGTTTCTGCTTTACCTCAGTACTGGCCACTGCACCTGTGAGACCAAAAGACAAAACCAAAGGGATTGGGGTCACCCTAGGGCTATGACTCATGATATATTATTGCTTAGATATTACTAAAAAACAAACTGTAACTTGCAGGTTTCCTCATCAGTTTTCCAATATCACATTTAACTTAACATTGCCAGAACTCAAAACTGTCCTGAATTAACTAAATTCAGGTTTTTGTTCCATGTAATCTCTTCTGATTGAGTTTATTCTTACTTCCAGTGGCCCCACAACTTATGTAAGAAGATCTCCCCCTAGTGGAGGCACAACATGTTTTTCAAGCTGTTAAAGTGATGCTGCAGAGAGATGTTCTTTCCTATTGGAGGGTTACAGTTGCAGGGCACAGTTTCAAATTACCTGAACTGACTAAGTCATAAATCTTGTCTATTACTAGCTATAATGTAAAAACAGAAATGAAATACTATATCTGAAGTTATTTTCATCGTGCTATTGAAAGACATTTTCTCCTTAAGTCTAAGCTTAAATGTCACTGGCCAACCTTATGTCATCAGTTGAACGCCCTCGTTAAGTACCATGTCATACTCATCCCAATATTGTTAGATGTTTTTCTTGATCTAATGAATAAAATACATTTCAGCTTTGTAAGCTGCATGATTCTTAATTAGACCTAATATTGAGAAATCTTGTCTCCAGAGACAAGCAATCAGAGCAGATGAAATGGATTTAACCTTATTGCTACATTGCCAAATGTAAGCCAGTTGAGAGTGGCATTGGTCCTGGTGAGTCTTCTTAATTACATGCAGTAAGGTTTGGTTTAACACGCATTGCTTTTGAGATGTCTGCATTTTGTGGTATAGTATACTTATAATATAAAATATATATACAGCATATGTTACCCCAATTGCCTTACAGCTGGATGTGTGAAAACCTTAAAACTAAAAATCATTATCAATTCTAACTGAACTGATTCTTTGACATATTAAACATAATGTTTTGACTTCAGCACTTTGTAGTTAACTTCGTCTAATATTATTCTTGATCTTGGAGCACAGGATCTATAGCTGTTAGTGGTTAACTAGTGGAGATTTAACATTGCGTCAAGGTAGACATCTCCTTGCAGCCTGATGCCAAATAAATACCACTAAGTATTTTCAGTCAGTCAGTGGAGCAAGGAACTACAGCAAATGATTCATGTCCAGCTGTTATATGTGTATTTCACTTTAAGGCACTTTAAGATAATGCATTGTAAAAATTACTGTAAAAGATGAGGGTTATGCCTTTGGAGCTTAATGCCTGCTATTGCTTGGGGCACTCAGAATCACCAATTCCACTGCTGATGGTAGAAAGATGGTGATAATAGCGGTGTCGAGCTCTTACTCTCTCGGGAGCGCTCTTTGCCTCTGAGGCTAACGCTGGAAACATGCTGCTCTCGCCGATGCCTCTCCTGCTCCTTTTCCAGCTGGTTCTGCTGCTGCTGCTGCTCCAAACGACGCTCCTTCTCTGCAAGTTCCTGCTGCTGCTTCATGGCCTGGAGCTCCTGCTGGAGCTGAGAAACACACAGGTCTCAAGTCAGCATGAAGAGAGCACGCTGATAGATATATTTTTAAAACAACAGTGGCTTCGGTGAACTTTTGTAGTTTCTATTATTCTGTAATGCACTATTCAGTACTTGTCTGTAAAAACAAAACTCACGCCATGCTGTAGTGTATTGCTGATCAACATCCTGTCTTGCTGTGCTCAGTTGTTTCTTTTCTGCACTCTATAATGTTGTCCTGAGCTATGATGTTTTCTACTGATCTGCACTATGCCATGCTGTGTGGTGCTCTGCTGTTTTGTACACCATGGTGCTGTGCCACTCTGTACACTGCTGTGCTCTCCTCCAACTGTTCAGTGCAATACTGACCTTGAGGTGCTCCTGGAGCTGAGCCTGGTGCTGACGGGTCAACTTCTCATGCTGCTTCTGGAACTCGCTGATTAGTAGCTGCTTCTGGATCTGCTGCTGCTTCTGAATGAGGAGCAGCTCTTGTTGCAGCTGCCTCTCCCACAATCCTGGATCTGAGCCTGGGCCCAGCATCCTCAGATCTGTACGCAGGTCCAGTGGAGATAAGGGCTCCACAGCCAATGACACGTCTGGCTTAATGTCCACTGTTTCACACAGAGAGGAAAGCAGGGGGGAAAAAATATTTGTCAGTGGCTAATTGTGTCTTTACCTTTATCAACACAAATCAACCAACAAGAATTAGCTGAGTATAGAGTATCTGTATGTTCCTGAGTAATGTGCATTATAAATGGAGTGACATGGAGTTGAAAAATGAAAAAAATAAATACTGAGGGGGAAAGAATGACAAGACTCAGAAAGGAGGAGCCCTTCACATTTCTCTCCAGAAACCTGCAATTATAATAGTTTCTGTAAATAAACATGGGATCACATCTGTCAGCATAAAGTCTACTGGGAGTAGCTTTAAAAAAAAAATCAATGGATATCTACCACGAAATGTTGAAGTTTAAGTATTTACATAATTCTTATCTTCCCAGTGATTGATAAATATTTAAAAGAGGCCTTCTCTGCATCTCTAACAGAACACCATGCAGATACTCCTTCTCTACAGTAATGATTTAAGGCAAAGTAGTTTGTGAACCCATATGTGCTTGCAGTTTGTTTTCCAGTAATTTTTCCATCTCTTTTCTTGAATGCAGACACTGTAATGCTGCACTGGTAAAACCTGCCTTTGTCTTTGACAGCTATCTACATTACAAGTTATTGCCCGATACAAAGTGAGAGGGCATCCCTTTGGTCTCTCAAGCTCCATTAATAGCCTCTTCCATACACAAAATCGATTGCCAGTAAAGAACAGAGAAGACACTCCTACTTTGTTTTTCTTTTCCATAGAGGATGATTATTGAATATTTCTTATCCCCAAAATGTTTCAGTTTGAAACCACACTTTTAAAAACAACAA
>JAUBNQ010000008.1:12452830-12470047 GCA_032353495.1 Ctenopoma kingsleyae | reverse complement strand
GCTTAACATAATAGGATAAACAGCACTTTTTAACCCTTTACAAGACATGTTTAAGACAGATTAAGGTGACAGTCCCAGCATATGTAATCACTAGAGTAAATACCTTGATTCAGGAAGAAGTGCCTGATCCTACCACGTTGCTGTGGTGAGAAGTTTAGAGTTCTCTTTTCACACAGAACGAGAGATCGACTGAGCGCAAAGAGTTGAGAGTGAAAGAGGGATAGAGGGAGAGAGTGAATGTGTGCGAGGGAGGCACAGAGGATCTAAGATAGCAGAGAATTAGGCACAGATTCAGTGATAGAGAGAAATACAGAGATTGGAATGAGGGAGAAAAAAAGTAGGAAAATAACGAGATCCCTCAAGAGATGTAAAAACACCGGTCTGTGTGATCACCTGAGTTGTTCACATTGTGCATCTTGCTGTGGTTGGGGAGCTGCTGGTGTCCAACGCACCCTTCTGTTGTGGAGAAACTTGACTCGCCCTCGTAAATCGTCTGCAGCATACTCCACTCAGCGCTCAGGTCTCATCGCAAGCCTCGCGTTTCCTGTCACCAAGAGCCACCCCTCAGCCACTCAGGGGAGAGACCACGACAACAGGCAACTCTCTCCCTTCCTCTGCCTCCTCCTCGAGAAACCACTCTCAGTGTAGAGCAATAACACAAACTGCACAGTCTCTCTGCAGGGCTGCCACTCTCTCGGTGCCCTGCCTCAGTCTGGTTCAAACACTAACACACTGTTAGGAGAAGATGGCAGGTCCAGATTTTTTCTTATGTGCTTCTTTTCCTATTGCTCTCGCTGTTTTCTCTCCTGTGAGCTGAGAAAACAGAGAAAAATGTAAAGCTGACTTGCTGGGAAAGCCGTATACTGTGTGCTGAGCACCTCGCTGAAGCAGTAATGCAAGCCAGGGAGGGAACAAGCTTAATTTGCATGTGAATCAACAACTGCGTGGCCCACAGGTGACAGAAATAGAACAATGGCCAGCCCTGGCTAAAAATAGGTCAGGCGAGGCGCGGGGATTGGAGCAGCATTGATGCGTTTAAAAATACCACACCAAACACAGCTGTCTTCTTTAGCTCCTGCCAGAAGGCATGTCTCCTGATTCCCTCTCTGCAGATGGAGGCTTGATTCATCTCTCTATTCTGATTTGTTGAACCAGTCTCTCTCACTCGCTCTATTTATGTCTTCATTTTCTCTCAGGTACAAGGGTGGAATGATCCATTTTTACCTTGATGTGCTAAAAGAGGCACATGTCAACTTCACCTCTGTGCAGTATATGTTATGTCAAAGGTTTGTAAAACGGCTGTTTGTCTTTCATGTGAGTCACAAAGCACAAAAACAGTGTATTTAGAAAATTTTAGGATTATATATTTCTACAAACACAACCAAATAAAAAAAATGCAATAGCATTTAGAAGACATAGCACATAGAAAAATCTGCATCCAGGGAAAAAAAACCAACAAGATGTGTCAAGTTGAGTGAGGCACCAAATAAACACTGTGTTCATTTAAGACTCAGAGTATAACCTCGCTCACATTAGCTGAGTGTATGTGTGGATCAGTGTGTATTCAGGGCAGTGCTGCTAGTCAGGAAGCATGCTTTCAGCTAGCCATGGAAGCCAACTATAAGATCCCATAATAGCATGATCACAATTACATAAACCTCTCAAACTGTGTCAAACAATGTTTGATGATGAATTTGAGAAATTACAAACATATATACATCTCAAGTAGGTGAATACTGAATTCTGACCAAGTTGTAGATTTTTTTCAATTAACTGCTGCTCAAGATATGTAGTTAATATAATCTGACTCTAGCTCATAAAAGTCAAGTCAAATGTTCTATCAATGCCACTGATGCAGGGTTGGGTTTGTGGCCAAGTAGCCTGTGCCTTTAAATTTTTCATCTTCCTTCATAATTTGACCTGTCCCCCAGCCAGGGGCGTGGAGCCAGCATTGCTATTTTTAGTCTGCGCTCTGACGACTACAGACACACAGAGAAGGAGTTTTACTGTGTTGTTTCAGCTGGACAAACATTTAACCCCTCAGTCCTTTTATCGCAGTGCAGCTAAGAAGTCAAGAAGGAAATGCACAGCTTGAAGGATCGCTCCAAACATAAAACAACTCTGAGGTTAATGTATGATATATGTTGTTTAAGTTGTTATTTATAAAAAGCAACAACAGGGACTATGCACACAGTCATTTTTATTCCATGCTGACATCTTGGTTATATCAAAAAAATATTTTTTAAGTTTGTTTACTCTGTGTAATATTAGAGAGAACAAATTATTACTAAGGTCTCTCCTTAGCAACACATTACAGTTTAACACTTTAGCAATGTCTTGATCTTTGTGAATTAGTTTTGGCATTCATATTGGATAAGATGGTGTAAGAGATAGCCCAAGGTAATGATGGCTCATCTGTTGCAGTGTCTGTTTGAGCAGTCAAGCTTTGACCCTACAGCTCAAGACCTCACTATCAGCTATGGCATAAATGATAAAAAGCGGAAGGAAGGAAGGCTGTCACATGAATTACAATTATTGTGGTATTGGAATCACTATTTATATGATAGAACAATGTGATTTTGCTTGAATCTTGACCAAATCCTAAAATTAAAAGGTCATAATATATTTTGCAATGATCCTCTTCCTGTGGCTTTCCACTGTTACACAATGAAATGCTATCTGTTGCAGATCTATTTTTGCCATTTAAGACTGAAATTTCTTTTTTTTATTTATATATGTTTCTATCCTGTCTATCCTCTATATGTTGTTTACAAAATGTCCTGCACATTTTTGACATATCTTTCCTTTAATTTCATTTTAACTTGTACTTGATCAACAGTAACATGTTGAAATCCCTCAGGAAACCTGCCCTACTGCTCCTAAAAAAAAAAAAAACATTTCACTGGGACACATTAGCAGCGATTAACCTACACTTTTTATTTATAACTAGCTTCCTGAGGTTGATGAGGGATTGTGGGATTGCAAATAGCTCTGTCCAATAGGCAGGATCCAGTAAACCTGCAATGTGGCAAGCCCATTATAGCTCAGACTGCGTCACTGGCGGCCTTTGTCTAGTTTAGTCCTATTAAAGCATTTAAGTGTGAACGTCAGTGTCCCTGCTGAAGAGCTACTCAGCTCTGCTCTCTGGGGCTGGGTCTCAACTGTCTGTCACCTCCCCACACAAACTCTGTTTGTCTGTGTGTGTTTGAGTGTCTGTGTACGTGCATGTGAGAATGTTTTGACATCAGAGCACCGATGAGAAGTGGGGGAATATTAGAGATGAGGAAACAAGTGGGTCAGACCGGTAAAGTGCCTCTAGCACTTTCCAAATTTAAATGAAAACCCATTATAGCCTATTTTAAAAAGAAGAGATGTCAGGATACATACACACATACATGCATCCATACACACATCATCATTATGTTGTTTACACCAACTTAAGATAGTTTATATGATCTACTGGGACTAGAGCTACAGTATAACAAACAGATACTTCCTACTATGGCGCTTTAGCTCTTTCCATTCTGTTTAAAGAAATTGTGGTCATAACCTGGAATTTTTTTTACCAAATAAATCTACTCATATTGCCACAATTACTGTACCAGCTCCAAATCAACTTATAAAGTTCTGTGGCTTAATTGCCATAGCACTGCTGCGTTGTGACACACTGTGCATGATGAAACTCAGCAGGGAGGCAGACTGGAGAAGGAAGGGAGCTGAACGCATGTGTTGCAACAGATATGAGGGGTGGACAAGCGCCACTCCTTACAACTAATTTGATCCGGCAAGGAAATGTTTTGTTCCCCTTAATAGCACATGATCCATGTGTGGGAGGGAATGAGTAAGCCATGTTTTGTTGTTCTGAGTTTGCTAAACTTTAAAGCCCCCATGTATCTGTATGCCCATCAGTAATCTTGCACCTTATGTATATATTTTTTTTTAATTTTTTTTTTTTTTTTGATTCTCAACTGTTTAGTTCTGTGTTTGTGCAACACTGCTCTACGTGCCACAAATTGCCCCTCGGGGACAAATAAAGTTTTTTGAATTGAAGATTCATTCAATTTGAATTGAATTGAATGAATCTTTTAGGGAGGTGCTGTCTATTGTAAAATAAACTGATCACACAGTGAATCTCATAACCCTCTTACATGATCTTAATTGATACACAATAATGAAATTTATGTTATCAACCTCTCTGACTTCCTACTTATTGTTTGGTTTCCTGTCCGTGTGGAGTTTCATCATGCCATCCTGGGGGAACTGTGGCGGATGTGATCATTGTCAGGTGCTGATTTGTCCCGTCATATGGGATGTTCCTCCCAAGAGATGGGTTTACTAGCAGCAACTTCTGACATAACTGTCTCAGGAGTGAAGCCATGGCACATTGCTGCCACAGTCTCTATCTGTGGAGTATAGGATGCTCTGTAACAAGCCAAGCTCAGTTTTTCTACCTGCTAAAAGCCAAGAGTAAAGTTTCACTTCAAACACCCCATTTTCCGTTTACCTTGTGGTTAGTCTCATAAATGCACAAAGGCACTACAACTGTTGATTTGATGGTAAAATCCAATTAGTCTGTACATCTGGATGTGTTATGTGAGTGTGTGTTTCCTCACTAATGATTCAGGCGCTCTTGCTTTTATTGGGTTACTCTGTCTGGCGTCCTGTGGTATTTCCTGTTGGACTTTCAAGGTGATATAGAATGCACTTAACAGGTTGGATCAAATAACATAAAAAAAGCATATAAAGGCAGTCATGTTTGGTACTTAACCTTGAAACACTGGCAAAAAGCTTTTGCATTGCAGCTAATAATAATGGAGCCTATGTAGCTTTATGTGCTTCTCTCTTATGAGGGAGACTGAACATAAAAAAGACAGAGAATGTACTCTTCAGAGAGAGATTAATCAACATCCTTTACAGAACAGTAAAACAAAATCTTTCAGATACATGTGTTTGTTCATCTGCTGTGAATCTTCTTTTCTAGAAGACAAGAGAAACAGGTTATACCATAACAGAGCTACAACAAGGCAGAGACACAATTCAAAGCATCTACTTATTATGCACTAACCTAGAGGTCAGTTTACTTTCTATATCTGAACAGGTCCCTGATGCCGTGCCTTCATCTGCTGCCATAGGCTTTCTAAAAATAGATGTGGAGCACAAAGGCACACTGGAAACAGAGGGCAGCTCTCAGTATTTTTACTGATCAATGTGTTCATCTCTGCTGGGAACCATTGATCCACTGTTTGTATCAAATTGACCATGTTGTTGATGTACAACTTCAACCCTACATTCAATCACGACAAGTCCACTTTATGTTCCCTTGCCCAGCACCTTCTTTCATAGCAACACAAGCGATTCATCAGCTAACGATATTCTAACACCAAAAGGTTTAGAGTTGATCTAAGATCATTCTTAATGTCAGCTGGAATTTTAGAGCTATTAAACAATCACCATGAAGCAGGACTTTTCAGTCTAGAACTACAATGTGCAGAATCACTACATCAGTGGCTCTTAGGAATACATCACTGAAATGCCTGCAAAAATCCAGTGCTTCACTGGTATCATGCAAACATACAAGCCCATACAGACACATGTGACTTCGATGGAATCCAGCCAAGCTTGGCTGACCTTACAAAATCCCTCAGGGATTAATAAAAACAAAGGTTCTCTGTTCAGAGACCTTCTTCCAATCCACATCCTGCTAGTTAAGCTCATTTATGATGGGATAACCATAGCGTCATCCCTTCAATTTGCCTTGAATTTTTATCTTAATATACTTACAAAATATATACTTTTGTCATCATTACAATGTTTTTGGAAACACTCATCAATCAGTCTTGTTTGTCCTCTGGCAAAATATCAGAGCCATTATTTCAGACACAGTTTTCATCCATCTTCACCAAAAGGACAAATCTCACTTCAGTGACCTAAATATGTTAACCACACTTATCAAGTAAAATCTGAACAACCTAACATAGTGAAAACTATAGTTAATAAATGGGTATGCCTACTGCTTGACTCTTATACCGGGTGTATGATCAATTATCTTCGAAGACTTAAGTAAAACTCCATTCATGGATTTTAAAGGTCCACGTAACAAAGTGCAAGAGGAAATCAAGTTTGCTCTGGGAAGGGTGGGCTGACACTTATTGTCCAGGCCACTTCCCCCTACGCCACCGCTTCTTTACTTGACTGCAGCACAGTCACCATACTCTCCTCCTGTGGTGTCTCAAAGGTCTCCGACTCAACAATACCTTTGAAAAATAGCTCTTCCTCTCATTATTAAGATAGAGCTATGCATACCAGGAAATGTCCCACAGTGCACAAACCACCTCTGCTACAATGTTACTGTACATGTTTCTCCATATGCATAAACCCAAAGGGCCTCCAGATATATTTTTAAATGCTTTATAGGATGACCTTGCATTTCTGAATCTTATTACAGAATATCAGAATCATATTCAGATATTTTTCTATGCAGTGGAAATCACTGTTTTTGATGTTGTTGATGTACAACTTCAACCCTACATGACACAAATTTCCAAGCACATGGTAAAAACAATGTTCTACTTTAGTCATTTCTATAAATCCTGTAATTCCTTCCAGCACTTCGAGTAGTCAAATAGCTTCCTATTTCCTGTCTCCCATGACAGGCAAAGAAATAGTTCAGGGGTCATCTCATGTATTTAGTGGGAAACAAACGTAGTGCTGCAGTTGCTTCAATCACTGATAAATTTGTTGTTTAAGGATTCAAACTCATGCAGAATTCATTTGATTAAATCTGAACCATCTCCCTCCCTCTCCACATTTTAGATTTATCACATCACTTTTATACCACACGCTGACTCAATTATGCTATATTGTTCCATTACAGGAATTGTGATAATGAATATATTACAAATTGCTATTTCTCTTTTTATCCCTACAATCAGTTCTACTTGTGATTGTTAATATCTTGGTTGAGACAGGATAGCATAACAAAAACTAAGGCAGCAAAAGTTGAAGAGAAAGGCTTCTCAAAAAGAGAAAATGCTGCAAAGGTCCAAGGAGCACAAACTACTGTAGAAATACAAATCAAGACACTGAGTCTGTAAACTTAAAACCCATTCACAGACAATGTTAACTCACGCATTCATAGACATGTAATCATACATATGCACACACAATCACATAGCAATGCCACCATGCTGTGCTTGGGAGTGGCTGCAGCATTCCTGACCTCTGCCTTTCATCTTGGATCCAGTAACCAAACACTTCAACCCAGCCCATTCAATAACACAGCGCCTAACAAGCCTTTATAAAATCTGAAAATATCATTATCAGAAATTACCAGCACAAAAGCAAAAACTATGTGAGCTCCTCAAAGCTGTCAGTGAATCTGTTTCATGTTTTTTATAGACGCCATAAAGGGCGGAATAAGCCCCTTGTGTGAAAAATGAAAAGATAAAATGAAGCTGATGACAGGGGTATTTCCTTCTGAACTACAAAGTACTGATATTCATAATATTACAAAAGCAAAATAGGCCTAATAAGTGAAAGAAAGAAAAGGAAATTTAAGACATCTTTTTGGTTTACTTGCATGTGTACATGTACATTTACAGGTACTTTTAAAGGCTTTTAAAGGTACTTTTCTCTTTTTGACTGTCAGTTTTCAGTTCTAAAGAGAGCATGATGTAGATTTCAAAACACCCTCTTTGGAAATTTTGTCAGCCGCTTTGCAAAGATAATGCCACTCAAGGCAAAATGAGATTTCAGAGTACATTCTCAGGTTGTCACCTCAAAGGACTTAAAATTTCCTCTTTTGGGAACATATGGGCCAGTAACCCTTTCACATCTATCTGACCACAGAGACCTTAAGAAGGGTTCTGCTCTTAGGTAGACAGCCAGTGTGTCCAATCTCTGCGTAATTCCTGGATCCGTTTGTTCTGCACATTTCACACTGAATGGGGAGGGTTTGCAGCCATGACCTCCTGTAGTCCCATAACATCCACATCCACAGATGAAAGGTAACAACAAAGAGAGGTTTAGCATGATACATGGCAGAGCTGTCCTGACATGAAGAGGTGGTATGGAGTGACAACTAACCAGTCTATGTGTTCTGAGGTTTTTTCTGGTTCTGCCATCTGGGAAAATAACCACACCCTGTGACAGCTAGGTGACAATCTCCTTGTTGAGCTGAGCGTAGCAAGAACTGTGAAGCACAGCTCATTTATCAACTTGACTGATTCCACCATGCAGACCGGGATCGAGTTAAGCACTTTCCATGGCGCCTGTCAATGGCCTAAAAGAAAAAAAAAAGCAGTGCACTGACAAAAAGCATATCATATTAATCTATCTTAAATACTTCAGACAGTAGCCTTAGCTTTCCCCATTTTTCATCTACACAAGAGGCCTCTCAAAGAAATTAACAATTCATCTCTCCAGCTCCATTTGTACAGGAAGTGAAAACAAATGGATGTAGGTTCCCCCAGACAGTCCAAGGGTCTACAGTGGGGCTGGATAAACAACACTGAGAACACTGGACTGAACCCACCAAGCTCTGTGTCTCAGTTGCAACAGGGACAGATTCCACCTCTTGGCCATCTCTATCCTCCTACTATCTATATAGATAGAAATAAGTCCTCACACATTCATCACTATCTCCTCCTGTATTCACCAACAGCCACAGACCAAATCTCTGACTTTTCCATTCTGCAGGACAGCTGGGTGTCTTTTGTGAGGGTACAAAATACATTATTATTAGGATTCTACTAATGACTTACATCATCATGTTGGCTGAAGGATTGATTATATGATTATCTTTGCTTACAATGCATTTGTACTGAAAAGAGTTGCTGTTAATAAATTGCAACAGCAAAAATACAATAGAAACAACAAATACTGAGAAACTGAAAAACAACAAAAAACATATTTATGGCAGAGAATAGCTGTATTGCACCATGGCTCCATTCAGATTGTCTGCACAGTGTTTTCTGCTCAGCTACACATAAGAACATTACAATAAATAGAGGTGCAAACACAAATCACTAATTCCTTTTCATTAAAACACACTGAGGTAAATACCAGGACTGTACTCTACATACTTCTGTTTAACCTCAAAACACACTACAACACACACACAGAATAGCCTAGCAAAGCCTTGGTGCAATAAAATAGTGTATTACTTATTTCCTAGTAACGCAAAAAATCAGTGACAAGCCTGGCAAATGAAAAACAGTGTCAGGGAATAGATCTATAGCAGGGCCCTAGACAGATGAACTTAGACTGACTGACTACTAGTATCACCTGGAAATGTGTTGTGCTCCTGTGAGATCAAAATGGCAGGCATGAGGGCATATTCTCTAAGAAGGGCAAAGCATGTATTATGTTGACTTACTAGAAACATAAAAATCACCAAATGTACATATACAAGTAAAAAGTTTTAATCTGACAGTGACAGCCTGTCCAGCTCTTATGATTACCCTGTGTGGATTACAGTGATCATAATCTGTAAAAAGGTCTGACACGCTTTTATGTAATGAAGACTATGTTGTTTTTCGACAAATGCAATTACCAATTCGGTCCTGTCACTTAGGTGTCCTGTGCTGTTAAGATGAAGAGAACATAACAATGAGCCACTACAGAACAGAGACCAGCACCTTCCTCTGGGCATCAACAACACCCCTCCTACTGCAAAAACTCACTGACCCAAACCCATTTTTTTCCAGTCTAAGAGAAATGTCAAGTCCAAACCTAGACCTCGTCTCTTTGAAGGGAACATAACAGCCAAATATAGCCTGCTAGCCTCTATGCCTCCTGACATACATCAGGCTCTACAGGTTCTGCTAACAGTGGTTAATTCTGGCTGACTGCCATGTAGTCACTTACTATTAAACATCATAACTATACAAAGAAAAATATAACCAAGCTGTGGAGTGTACACTGTTGCCTGGTAACCTAATGCCATGTTGGGGATTCATCTTGTTATGGAACAAAAAACACTTACAGCCAGAGCCAATAATAGATCCTGGACCACACAAAAATAGTTTAAGGGTGTCAACAAGCATGGCCAACATGAATGCTTAGAAGCATATCATGAGAGATGTACGCATGTTTGAGTAACAAAGCTTCCTTCTCCATTTTCAGTGCATTTATGATCTTTCTGTAACTGGAACCACTAGTAAATTATATAATTATTATTCATCTGTCATTTTACAAGTGAAAAAGCTCTGTATAAGAGCTATTTCCAAGTGTGAAGTCGAGCTAAGGAACATTATGCTGATTGGCGTGGTTTTAAGTCTTTCAGATTGTGAGATTTTTTTATCTTTCACAGCATCACAAGGACATACTGAACATACTTATTTGCATTGCTTTGTGCTTGTGGTTGGTTTCAATATAGTTTTGATGCATATAATATGAGAACATTACAGTTAGACTAGACATTCTAACTGCATCAAAATATGTCACTCTAGGCTATAATACTTTACAAGTTGGGTGTTATGTGGCTTTTAGGATTAATTTATTCACATGCAATTGTTTTGTTTACACATATGTCATCAAATGTTGCCTATTATTTGTTTTGGGATTCTTATTACTATCCAGTTATGTTTACAGTAGTGTTTTACAATGTTCCATAAACTCATGAAATTAAAAAGCTGCAAAAATCATGACATCAAACAACATGCAGTCATGGTGAGGTGTAAAGGTCTGGCTGGTGCAATATACATACCTATATATACCTCAGCTTAAAGTATAACACCCATAAGTTTGTCCCATCAAAACTAATAAAAAATAATAATACTGTATTCTAAGGCCAAGTCATTGGATCTCTGCTGTCCTGTTAAGTACTGTTAATTTATTATAAACTGATTAATATAAAATTCCTATGTGTGAAAACACCCTGTCAATGAAAGATTCATTATACACCATTAATGTGTTATGACTGATGATGATGATTTTCTGTCATAAATGTCAAATAAAATAGAAATCAAATTGTATTATAAAAAATAATAATTTCAGCTAGGGGAACCTGGTTTTTAAATTGTTCTAACGTGAATCTAGTATAAACTCATATACCGCTATATGTTGAAATATGGGCTACTGAGTCATCGATTCTTCTGTATTACATACACCCACACACACATATACACAAGTCCACAATTGTGTTCTGCCGACAATTCCTTTGTGCCGATTAGAGACAGAGGATTGGCAAAATCATTTTGTCATGTCATACTTTCTGTCTCCCAGCACAAAACACCAGCCTTCTCTTCTCTATCGGAACTGTAATTTCTACTGCGTGACATGAAGGCAGCCTTCGCATTGTCGCGGTCAGTCAAGTATGGCACACAAACACAGGAAACAAATCCCCAGTGACAAAGCGTAATTCATCACTTTCACCACTTTAGTTGTGAAAACAAAGGAAAAGGCATTGTATTCTCTCCACTTTGATAAACATGCTCATTCTCACTTCTTATATCATCTCAGTTAGTGGGTGACGATGATGATTCTGTGGCGTCTATGGAATCATTTTACTAATAAAAATCTGCCATATGCCATCTTCAAGACAATAGCAAGCCTTATACAGTAGTTAACATGCATTATAAAGCGGGGAGGTCATGTTGCATGCTGCTACTGTGAATACTGCTTGCCAATTATAAAGGCGAACATGCAAATTTATCAGGTCCAGTGAATAATTCACAGATGCCTGCCAAGATTTGTTCTATCGAAAACATTTCATCTCATTAACACATTCACTGGTACTATGAAATTATGTGTTAGGCTAAGTGTAAGGTGCTGTTAAAATGACTTTCTCTCCCTGACACAGCTCAGATGGTACCTGCCCCCTCAAGCCATCTGAGCAGTGCAGGCATCTGTGAGCATTAACCTGCCAAGAACAAGTCTAATGTAAAAATATCATAAATATTCTGAAATGGAAAGACAGCTGAAGGGTCATTTGTGTCTGCGAAAAGCTTTCATGTCAAGTATGAGCACTGTTTTTCTTCTGTCACTGTCTTAAATGAAAATGTCATATGTACACTGTGGTTCTTGTGTTTTCCTATTACCTTTTTCAGAGAAGACTGAAGTGCTGTCACCACATGACACCTGTGGAAACAGCACTGGTCACCAAAGCCATCATACAAGAGCCATTTCAAATGTAGACCACCTGCTAAAACATTTTGTTGGAGTGACATGATGTCCAAGAAACCAACCATAGAGAACCATGCTAACCTTATAACACAAGCTTCATTACAACAGATGCACTGTCACTTTCATTTAGTTACTAGCATACAAAAAAACATGCCCTTACTTCTGATTGTAGAAGTAATGTCTTTGTCGGTCCGTGGTAACCGTTTTCATTCTTCAGCATCTGTAAAAAAAACAAAATATGCAGGAAGAAATTGCTTTTTTTAGGCAAAACAAATTAAGAAATTGGGTTAATGCAGAAAGCAAAATGTGATATAGATATTGTAAGGATGAAAAACTGAACTAAATTTAAGATATAACCAGTGGTGGAAAAAATGTTTAAAATAAATCCAGGCTACATAAGTACTTTATTCAAGTGCTGCACTTAAATATAATTTTAAGGCACTTGTTCTTGTGTTCCAGTTTATGTTAAAGCTTCAGACTCCATTTATTTAACACACGTTGTTATGCAAACTATGATTTGACATATAGTTTATTATATACATTATTATGTATTTAATAAATAGATTATATAGTTACGGTAAAGCAGTTGCAATTAGCACAACATTTGCCCACTACAAGATTAAAGTACCTCTTTTGTGTTAATGTATCAGAAACGGTGATCTAATAGTATATTAATCTAACACTGCTTTTGGTATTTTAAGTACATTTAATACTTTAAAAATCTAAATGCAATATTCTTACTTCCAAAAGAGTATTTCCAGTATTTTCAGTATTGCGTGTCCTATTCAGTTTCTTTTTTACCATTTATGTTAAAATATTACTAGGTGCTATAGAAGTGAGAAGTGATGCAGTTGGTTAATTGACGAGTTTTTTATTACAGACTTTAACACTTCAATCTCATTTGATGAACTCATACATTTGTAATTGTAAGCAAGTCTATTTCTAGTTTCAGTCTGCAATACAATACCATCTTGGACCCAGTAACAGTCTGCAAAAGCAACGATGATGAAATCTGTCAGCATTTTAGAAAAGAAAACAACACAACTGGCGGTTGTGTGGAGAAAATTAGAAAATGTATATGTTTGTTGTAGTACAGACGGTTCTGGTCCACTTTTACTGGCGGACTCACAACAGACAACCTGTGACCGCAGAACCAACAATCACTTAAGAGATGAATGCGCTTATCATATTTACTATGTGTTAGCTTTAGCTGATTAGCTTTCTAGCTAACTTAAGCTATACAAAAACATGAAGCAATGGTTAAAAAACCTAAATATTCTTAAATAACTATCAGATGAATGCATGGTAATCAATTCAACTCTCATTTTCATGACACCTTTTAAGGGAACTTTGTGGTGATATTACCTGAAACAGTTCATTCTTAACGTGCACCGCAACTAGTACATTTCTTTATCTGTATTAGTTTTGCATACATACCACGTAGAATTTGTTCTATTTACACGCTTAGTAATAAAGTATTAAGAGACAGTGTTAATTATCTACCCTGACGACAGAGTTGGGGGTGTGACTGCAGACGTGCACGATGCTATAGCTGTCTGGCAGTATGACGACTGAGCTATAAATAGTCTTGCGTGGACGATATAAAATCCCAGCCACGGCAGTGACAGTCGGAGTTCTCTGTTTGGTCGAGTGTCCATTAAAAATATCTGTGATGGAAAGACGAGGGCCGCTGCGGTCACTGTCTGTCCTCTGCAGGCGCCCCGGTGTGTACAGCAAGTTCTTCAATCATCTCCCCCTTGCTCAAAAGAAGTTTTACTGGTGCCCTTGTGTGAAAACCTATAAAGAATATGGGTTGGTTTTAAATAACAAGTACCTTTGAATCTATTCGTACAGTTTTTTTCTGTAATGTTAAGTTGTTCTTTTCATAATAATAATCATAGGTGAGGTGAATGCAGGAATTTAACTGACGATTATTATGATTATTAGATAGAGTACATAAATAAATAAATGTTTAAATAATAAATAAATAAATAATTTCTAAATAATTTCTTAAATCTCAACAATTAAACCGATAATTATGGTGGGGTTAAGAGACATTCAGGCACATCGCTGCTTGTAACTAGACTATAATTTGTTTCTTATTGTATGACATGATTATGTGAATGCTGTGACTGTTGCATCTACGGACAACACTTTGCACAACCATATCAACTAAACATGGCACCTGTAGCATCCGTTAAGTCCACACACAGATCATTATGGAAACAGTGTCATCTACTGGCCACACTGTTCATTGTCATAAAGTGGTACTTCACTGGGGCTTGGGATTAAAAACGTTTGGCTTTGTTGCATCAGTTTTTGCTGTGAAACAGCAATCTATGAAATGTGATTTCATCAGTAAATCTAACCTGTGTTACCTGCCCAGAGAGAGTACAGTCATTAAAATAAGTTAAGAAGACTGCTCAGTCCAAACTTCAAAGCAAGGAGGGAACAGTAAGGTGTGAACCTGCCAACTGAGCATGCTCCCTCTCTAGTTTATGTACCCACTGGTGGGAATCTTTTAAAAATGATCTCAAACAGGAGCAAGGCCTGAATAACTGTGTGATTAGCAGAGATTTTATGCACATTTGTTATCGTCATAAATCTACAGCTGTCCCACAGTCTCACATTTTTATTTGTCACTTCAAAGCATTCTTCAGTAGCTCTCCTTAGTTTATTGTTTGGCCCAGTGGACAAATGTCTTCCCTTTAGGAGAAGAACAAAGCACCTCTCTCACCTCAGCTCACCTTCTTCCCACATTACTGCTCATCAGATACCATAATGTCTGTGGATAACCTTGTCCACCACATAGAATTAATTTCAGCCTCATCTTTGTCTATGTCTTATTATGCTTCTGAAATGAACTGAAATCCTCACTACCATCTTGCCACTGTCCTACAACAGCTGGGACTGAGCCGGTGGGTGACACCACATACATCCCAGGACCCCGACTGTCCAGCTGTTTGCTATCCCTCATCCTGACAGCTGGACAGACCAGGGTACAGTGAAATATCAATGCATATGATCCTGTGTGCATGTCACTGTGGCTGTGCAGGACCCCACAGCACACCTGGACACTAAGGAGCATGTGATTTCTCAGCAAGATGGTCAGCTAAGAACATCAAGAATGCCAGGAGAGTTCCAGTTTTCAACAGTATGTAAAGATATGAAATAATTTTTGCATTTGCCTTTGTCAAAAGTTCAATAAAATACTCATCCATATAATTTCTCTGTTATCTTTTTTACACCTGTACTTGGACAATATCTATCAATGGTTCTCTCATATTTTACAGAAAGATACATGTTAATAAAGAATATGGGACGTTATTGTTGCCTTATGCTGTAAAAAGAAACTGAAATCAGGGTACAGTCATCTTGCAGATTTGGAAATCCCTCACACAGGATGTAATTTCCTCACAAACTGGTTGTAATGTAAATTTTAGAATGTATTACTGACCAGTTCTGCACTTTCAGATAAATATTCTGGGTTCCTATTTTAGTATTCAGTCACTGTCTGTCATGCTTTTATTATTATTTTTTTATTAATGTTGTACATTAAATTCTCTACCTCCCTTTCTTTTTCTCTGACACTTTGTCTCACACACATAAAAGGGGTCCTGTAAACATGAAGGGTGTAAACCAAGGGTTAGGGGGAGTTTTAAAGAGGGGTGGAGACTGGGTAGGTATGTGTGTAGGCATCTGTTTTCTTCATTTATGCATTTACTCCTTTGTCCATAGTTTCTCCTCTTAATTTAATTTGTGGGAATCCACCGCTCCAACACAGCCTCCCCAGTGAGAAAGTATTCCTGCTGGGGTTGCTGTGGCCTTCAGGGGGCTTAAGGACAGATCCAAGAGGATTACCCCCAGCAAAGGCAACCAACCTCCACCCAAAATTGTCAGCATAGCTGCCACAACCTTTTCCCTCTCCTCTGCCTTTGTTTCCAGTGCCTTGAAATGTGAGACTACCCAAGAAAGTTGCATGGTAGACATAACCCACATTCTTACACTTAATTCTTAAACTTATCTGCTGTCTCCCTCCCTGCACTATTTTGCTATAGGCCTACTGCCTTTTTAATTTAGCAATGGATCAGATAACATTTGGTGGATTGTAATTACAAGGACCTTTGCACCATTCATGGCAGCTTGAGACAAATAGCTGCCAGATATGTTGAATGAGTTATAATGAACATGTTGTCCAAATACATGATGCCAGCCATCTCATGAGTGTCAACCAATAAAACAAGAACAATTCAAATGCATCTTAATGATGAAATATAACTATGAATAGCATGGTAATAAAACACTGGCATGCATGCTGGAGCAGACTGTACTGTAAGCAAAACAATTACTCATTTTAAAATAAATCTTTAATTTTTTTGTTAGCAATACGGTCTCCTGATTTAAGACAATATTTGTTAGAGATCCTCTGCAAATACTTTAAGTATATAGACATTTCACTGATTTAGATTATTTATAGGCTACTTTATAAAGTCATGGATAGCGTTCACATTGTTGTGAATATTAGTGGATTCACTTCTGCTTCAGCCTGTCTATGGATCAAATTCTGTTCCAGCCTACCTGTGTCATGACATTCAGTGAGCATCAGTGCATCAGTCTGTACATTTTGCTGCAACCTACTCCCTTGGAAACTAACAACACATGTTTTCCTGTCTCACAGTTTTCTTCTACCATGGGGCCGAAAAAAAGTTTTGTTCAACTATTCATGGATCACACTAATCTAAGAATTGACAATATTATGAAAGATATACTGAACATTGAAAAAAGTTTACAGTTTTCACAAAAAGATTTAAATGAATTAAACATGTAACTAATCTGAAGGGCATCTTAAGTGAGTTTGGATCTATGCAGTCATCTCTTGATAAACGTTCTGCAAAATCTGGAAACTCAGTCAAAACAAAAAAGAGACAACATTATTGATGGGAATTAAAGAAACAAAGGTCAAACAACTGGTTGGTATATTAGAACTTGATCCCAAGTTGAAATTGAATTGCAAGGGAAAATTTGAGGAGCAAGCTAACAGGTCCTGATCCATCATTGTGACGCTTCCCAGATTTAAGGACAAGGAGGAAA
>JAUBNQ010000008.1:12441148-12452730 GCA_032353495.1 Ctenopoma kingsleyae | reverse complement strand
GGGAAAATTTGAGGAGCAAGCTAACAGGTCCTGATCCATCATTGTGACGCTTCCCAGATTTAAGGACAAGGAGGAAATTACAAAAAGAGAGGGAAAAACGTCAAAGGCAGCAGGATCTTGTATGAGACAGAAAAGAACAGAGCAGTGACCAAAATTTTAAGAAATGTGAGAGAAGTCAGATTGCATTTCTACATTATCATCAACTCACCATAAACCAACCACATACTTCATAAATGTATATTTCATGTGCTTTTAATAATTTCTTTGCTAATGGAGATGCTTCTCTCTCTGATAAAATTGATAACCTTTCAGGTAGTCCTTTAGATGTTTTAGGACAACAGTATCCCTGCAAGGCACAATTTTATCCACCATCAATTAGATGAAGTTAGGTATTAAATAATAATTTAAATAATTTCAGCTGCTCATGCTAAACTCAGTAATTTAATGTTTAAGGAAGTGTCAAATTATATTTTAGAATCATTCACTCATAGCCTCAATAGAGCCATGGAAACTATCATTCCTAAAGATCTTATGAAAGCTAAACTTATACTTTTATTTAAATCTGGTGATTCTAGAGTAGATAATCAGTTATTTGAGTGAGAGAGAGAGAGCAATATGTTGCAGGACAAGGTCAAGTTGCTAGTACAGTTCCCGTAATTTGCAGTTTACCAAACAAGTCTATTTTATGCGCCCTATTTGGTGAATGGAGAGGAGATCACAGGTTTCTTACACTTGTTTCACAGGAAATTAAATCAGAACTTAAATTGGAAAAAACCTATTGACTTTGTAATTAAACTGTCAAATCTCTGTGAATCATCAGCTAACTACACGGCTTATTGTATCCAGTTTAATAGGTTTATTTGCTATGCTTTATGATAATGTTGTGTGGGTTAACACATATTCCTCTAATATTCATAGGCTTCATGTACCCCAAAAAAAGATTTATAAGACTGGCCACTATCTCAAACCCCAAAGAGCCTTGCGATTTACTTTTTAGAAAGCTCGATATTCTTTCAGTAAATAGTGTAAAAAATTTTCACATATGCATGTTTATATAGAAGTATGTGTTCTTATCACATTCTCTCCCATCTCTTTAAGAGGCTTTTTTATGTCTAATTATCAGGTTCATTTTCATGACACTAGACAGCCATCCATTGTTTACTGTTTATATTACTGACTTTTGAATATGTACTTTACATGCATTGTGTAAGTACGTATGTGTACTACATACTGTAATTAGAATTACAAGTACAATTACATGACGTATTCATGTATGTATGTGTATGTAGATTTTTCTCTTGCTTTGCTTGTTTGTTATCAGCTGTGACTAACATTCCTTGAGTGCATGAGTGATTCAAGCATTCAAGAACAGATCATCTACCGTTATTTTCATACATGCCTCTTTTCCTCAGATTTTTGAGTAATAGGTTGAGGGTTTATCATAATTTTTTGAAAGTCTGTTTGTAGTTAAAAGGCATGACACTAGAGGGCCATATTTCACCACATTTTGTTGTTAGGCATTTGGCTTTAGGTCACAGGATCTGAAATACATTTAGTATTTATATATATTTATTTTTACAACAAACACGTGTTCATGACTTCATTAGTCAGATAGAGGCATTGTAAAGTGTGTAGTAATGTAATGTACTAATGTAATAATGCAGTGTGTAGTAAGAGTATATGATCTGTGGTGCATGTTCACTGCTTCTATACTACAGTATTATTCTGTATCCAAACTATTCACTGTTTGTGCATAGTTCTTTTTTCCAACTACTTTTTAACATTACAAAATAAAAAGGAGGAATAAGGTTTGTTTTTAGAACAGTCTAGATATTTAAGTTGTCTAAGCATCTAAGCATGAAGTTTAAAAAAGACAAATGGCAGGCACCGCCCAGGTAGTGTAAGTCTTGTTAATGGAAGTATAATTGTTTCAGTAAATTAAGAGCATAAAAGTGACAGGCGTTGTGTCTTTAAGTGTATTACTTCGGCTCTTCGGCTTGTATTATGTGCACAAAATATTACTGTAGTAAAGGAGCGCAATGGAATTCAACTATGCTTTGGATTAATGTCTAGTAAATAGTTTAAACTGCTCTAATAAAACATCTACATTTATTATGAAATGAGCGTACACGGCAATGCAATACTAACCACGGTGCGTCTACCTCAGAGCGCTGTTAGTAGCAGCCAACCACCAACTCCCTTACTGGCACGTACAGCGCGTATGACCTATCGAAAGGCATCTTTTTGAAAGGTGAAGAATGGTGGCGGCAATGTCATGGAGTTTCCGCTACTCCTCTGCTTTCATGCCATCAGGTTGGGAAACTAGCAAGAGAGCTAAGTTAGCGTCACGCTAGGCCTCCAGCAGACCAGAGGGAGAGCTACCGAGATCAAACACTGCTGTTCGGAAGTAGACCGATATCCATTTATGAATCTGCATGAAAACTGTTAAAATCAAAGAAATATGGTGGTTCTCAAAATTCGAGACCAGGTAAGTGATAATTGTGTCAAAAGCCGATCAAAGTTTAAGCTAATGCTGGCTGGCTAATGTTAGCTAGCTACCCTGATTTTAACATTCGCCAGCGGAATGTAATTCGAGTCTCTCAAGCTATTCTCTGAAACGGAAGCATTTCCTGAAGCCTTTCACGTGAAGCTAGCTAGATATTACATAGTCACTTATGAAGTAAAAGTTATGTACAGAACTGTCGGGAAAATTGCACATTCAGTTATGTTTTGGACGACAGTAAAGCTCCCACTTTTATATTTAAACACATGCTCAAGCTGTTGTGGTGTAAGCAGCTAATGATACTGTGTTTATCTCCAGCAATTAGCCAGAGCCTGTGCGAAGTGCTACTAGCTACTCAGCTGGGAAGTGACTATTTAGCATATTGTGAGATACTAATACAAAACTGAATTTGAGTAGTCGCTTTTAAGAGTGTATGTCGTTTAATAATGGACATTAAATCTCTTACAGTATGAGATGATTTCCTTAACAACAAAAACGATCTGTTGATTGTGACGTTTACGTTACTGTGACAACTGGTCGTCTGTGACATATATGTTAGCTAATGTTACCTCAGCTAATGAGGTTTTTGGCAGCTATAAAATTAAATACGTAAACACAAAAGCTATAAAGCTTTTGTGCACACGTTTACTTTACTAATGTTGCGTTTTGTGTGAACGCCACCATTGAGTTGTGGAACTAGCGATCTATTAAATGCA
Organism: Ctenopoma kingsleyae; assembly: GCA_032353495.1. Taxonomy (NCBI): domain Eukaryota; kingdom Metazoa; phylum Chordata; class Actinopteri; order Anabantiformes; family Anabantidae; genus Ctenopoma; species Ctenopoma kingsleyae. The sequence goes on along the minus strand of JAUBNQ010000008.1, from coordinate 12,449,511 downwards.
TTGTGCTCTTTTCAGTTTAGTGATTATCCAAATGTTTTTAAAGTGAATTTATAACAGTGTTGTAACAGTAGATAAGTTATGATGTCCTTGATCAAAAACGTGTATTGTCTGTAGCCTTGCAACTTAGGCAAACCGTTCCTATTAACTGTTTAGAAAGTAGTTGTTTCCCAGAATACTAATGTATTTCTCTTACATGAATCATACATACAAGTAAACTGCTGTGTACTTTGCAATGGCAAGGTGACAGTATTAGATGTGTCCTCTAACTGCATATAACCCCGACCACCTACTTGTGAAAATAAGAATAGCCTTTGTTATCATCACTGAAATGTTTTGCACATGTCTGCTATTCTTATAGCATATGTACATGCATGTGTCTTTCATTGTATGTGTGCTTGAATGATCGTGTGCCTGGGCTTCTGATAGATAGTGGAGCTGCCAAAGAGCTGTCTCCATGGTGATGGTATTAACTAGGCTGGCTTGTGCACGGTCGTGCAGCTAGAGAAGCATAGAAAATCTCCTACACCAGTCGTGCAGGAGAACTGAAAACAACAAAATACAGATATGTCCTTCCATTTCACAGTGGGATATATTCTGAAATCATCAAAATGAAACGGTGCAAGGAGCATAAGTGCATGGCTTTTAGCCTCAGTGTATCCCCAATAACTCTAACTTTCTATCCACCCTGCAGATATTAAAGGCATTAGAATAAATGAGTGGATTGTCTTGGCTTTTTTACGAGCTTGTTGATGTTAATAATGTCTTTGTCTTGCTTATTCTAAGTACTTGTTGAGCATCAATCTTATAAATAATCTAATCTTATCCATGTTACCATAAATAGCTTAAATGCCACAACAATATATTTTTATTTTTTACAATTGTTTTAAAACAGTAGTGCTTACACTGTTTGGGACTATTTACTCCTTTTGTATTGCAGCAGGAAACTTGAATTTAGTACATGGAGGTCATACAGAAAGAATCATTTTGTCAAATAATGGTGAAATTGATTGACTGCATTCTCAACTTTCATGAAGCATACATAGTCATAGTCAGAGAATGAATAACAGTGTAGTTGGAAATATACTCAGAAGCACTTCAGAAAGATGAGTTGGAGCCAAACATAGTTAGCTCTGTTTGATTAAGTTTGTAAATATGTGGCACAAACCATGCCTGTATAAACTAGATGCCTTTTCTACATGCAAAGTTACAAGCTACATGGCTGCACATTAGCTAATTAACAAGCTGAGCAGCCTGGTGTCTTAAATGAGGGATGAGGTCTTTTAATGAACAAATGCACTCCACATGCTACATCATCTTGACTATATGCTGGAGGAAATTCAGCTTATGCAAATAATCAGAGAGACAGACTGTTAAAGTGAAAGACTTCCCTCATAGCTGTTTTCCAAGATGCATGAGAGATGATACATAATAATACAGGTTTTCATTCCTGGCAAACAGTACAGAAGGTGATTGTTGAATGCTGACTCTTGGCACAGTTTGCAGCAGGAAACTTCTGCATCTTAAATTTAGTTTTGGACAAATGGGTCCAATTCACTCAAAGGTTCTGATTGTTCATATGTAATGGAAATGCTAGATAACAGCTCACCTGACACTCAACATTTAAGTATTAAATTACAGTGACATTTGATAATAGTTAAATATTATCAAATGTCACTGTTACAACTTCTAAATAGTTGATGGTACAAGCAGTGATGGTTTAGTTTAGAAACATAGTTTAGAAACTTGACTAAAGTCAGGAAAGCGTTAAGTTTTTGTGGAAGCCAGGAATGTTCCATCTGGATCTTTCATGGGTAACCAGTTACAGTGTCTGGACGGGATCCCCTGCCCTCGATGTTCTACCCATCCATGCCAACCTCCTCCCATGGGCAGTGGAAAACTGCCTGATCTAAGACTCTCTGTAGTCTTATAGTGGCTCAGAATGGGAGCACACCAATATTTAGCTGGCCAACATGTAATGTGAAGGTCCATTAGCTTGCTGAATTATACAGCTCATGTCTGTTGATAGGAACATTGATCTCAGCATTGTTTTCAGATAAATTTGCTAAATCACAGAGAAGCAACACTGGTTATTAACAAGAAAATGTGTCAGTACTTGCTTTTAGAATAAAGGAAGCACAGAAGTGATTATCTGATCTGCAGTCAGCTTTGTATCTTGTGAATAATCAGGCCATGCAAGATGAAAGATAAAATGGTCATTCTGAATTGCCTTTATTTAGATTTATATAGATTAAAATTTGTCATTTGTAGTGCAGAAAAATCATCGGGGTGTTCAAAAGTAGAAGCAATTGCAGGTGCAGCTTAAAATGTAAGCTACTGTTTGTTCGCACTGCTGAGCTCAGTGTAAAAAAGAGCAACTGCATATCTATATATACAGAGTGGATATTGTTGATGCTTTGTCAACTATTCAAAGCATTTTTATTAAATGTGAACAAATCCACATTTAATCACATTTTACCCACATTTTCTGTCAAGGGTGGGGCTAACTTAACTTTGTAAGAGGCGAGGGCAGGAATGGTACGATCCTTAAGAGTCACACTTAACAACCTCCACAACTTCTTTCTTTACGTGAGTTTTACTTTGGAAACCTTGTTTGGCTTTTATCATCTCTACCACTTGTTGTCACAGTGAATCAGATCTGCTTTTTTTTTTTTTCTTTCCCTCTGTCTTTAAAGATGCAGGCTGTAAGAGGAGGCTAAAGTTTAAAATATATCTGGAGGAAATGTGAAGATGGACAGCACGTCAGTCATTTGGAACACATAGATGGACTTGTGTTTGTTCAATGGTTGTCATAGTTCTTTTTGTGGCATGGCATGGATATGTTTTTCTGCTATGTCAAGAGAGTGTAAACACACTGTGGCATTAGAAAGTGACTGTTCAGCATTTGTCAGTATTGATTCTGACAGTCTGCCTTCATCATCCCTAGATCTGTGGAGTCATCATTTTTGTAAAAAGCCACACTCCAGAGCTTTTAGAGGATTTTAAACAAGAATATTTATGGATGTTTAGCAACTTAAAGATTATGGTGCAGTATCAGAGCAAATGAGCCGTGTGTGTATTGTGGTGCTTGATGGTGCAGACCCTGAAGTCTCTGTAAGCTCTAAGGTCTCCAAGATCTGAATAGTTGTTATCTGATATTTTAACTATACTATTGGCGTTTAAAGTCTGACAAAATCTGCTTCTTTTACAGCCTCCATTGCTGAAAGCTATATTCAGTGTGGACCCAGATGAAGTACGATCGCTCATATTCAAAAAAGAGGATGTGAATGTTCAGGTAATCCTAACAGACACACTAATTCTGCATCAGTTTCCTCATACTATTGTTACATTTTAAAACATCCCAACTACATCAAATTTAAAACCTCTACTGTATAATTTCCATGAAAGGCCTTACGCAACTCTTTCAGTTAAACGGCACATGGCTTTTTACAGTTCCCTCTGCACGATCTGGCTCTGCTTATTTTATTGCATTCCTCACCGTTGCAGTTTTGGTGGGGGTGTTTGTTTCAAAATAAAGCTGGTTTGTGCTTGCTTGTGTTTCACTGGAAGGATTTTCAAATCACTCAATTAGTGTTAACCTTTTGTTTGCTTGAATTGTGCCAGTGTTTAATGGTTATTTATTTATTATATCACTGTAATATTGCAAACATAAAGGGAAACTAGTTTTTAATGTTGAAACAGATCAGGGCTATGTTCGCCTATATAGAAAAAGATACAAGGCACAGGTAATACAAGAGAAAGAAGAACAAGGTTAAGGTACAAGCTGCTGTGTTTCTTTTAAATCTCATACATGTTTTTGTGCTCCCACCTTCCAGGACAATGAGAAGCGAACCCCACTACATGCTGCTGCCTATCTTGGAGATGCAGAAATTATAGAGCTGCTGATTCTTTCAGGTATGTTTTTCTGAAGATGGCTTATGTAAAGAAGCTGTTTAAGTCAAACACAGCCATATATGTTTCTGCCAGTGTCTTTAAGTGTAGATTAAAGTCAGTATTCAGAAGCTGGAAAGTTTAATGTCAGATATTCAGCAGTGGATATTAAAGGGAAGTGGATATTAAAGGGATATTAAAGGGAAAAGGGATATTAAAGGGAAACAATGAAACAAACATTAGCTTAATGTTACAAGGAATTATGAGTGTTTATCAGAGTTCGGTGTTAGGGTTTATAGGGCACCAAGGGAAATTATATACGAAGTGGTCTAAGTTTTAAATTATTCAGTCATGTGAAAGGGTGGATATTATGTAAATGGTTTTACGAGCGTAACTTGTTTAAGTCTTTAATAATAAAACATACATGGGGATATTTGTCATCCTAAATCTTTAGGAACAGTTCTTGATGACTTGTGCATTCACTTAGTAAGAACCTTTTATATACAGTCATACACAGAGGTGCTGACATACAGTTTTTTTTCTGTTCTGAGTTAACTTTTCTCAGAGCATGATGATATATTTCAGATTTGACAGTCTGAATATTTTGTTTATGTGGCCAGATGGCGCATCTGCATTCAATATTGTCAAATAGCATTCAGCTTTTTTCTTATGCTTATGAAGACCTACAGAATAAAACAGGATTTATGGCCGTCAAAAGCTTTAGTCATTTTATTAAAATGTTGCACTAAATGTCATGTAACCCTTTGACTTTAAACAGGCTGACAGCCAGTGTCCTCTTATTTCTAGGTGCCAGAGTAAATGCCAAAGATAACAAGTGGCTGACTCCTCTGCACCGGGCTGTGGCCTCCTGCAGTGAGGTAGGTGAACATTCCTCTGTGTTTTGTATAACACACACACTGCTGCACACTCTTTCACAAATCCACAAGTTATACCAGTATATGATCACTTGTTGCAGGAGGCTGTCCAAGTTTTGCTCAAACACTCTGCAGACGTAAATGCCCGAGACAAGAACTGGCAGACGCCACTTCACATTGCCGCAGCCAATAAGGCTGTCCGCTGCGCTGAAGCCCTCGTACCACTGCTCAGCAATGTGAATGTGTCAGATAGAGCAGGCCGGACTGCGCTGCACCATGCAGCCTTCAGCGGTCATCTGGAGGTAACATTGTGCCTTAATTATTGCTTTGTTCATCTGTGAGCTGTCTGCAGAGAAGTGTTTTAATATCTTAAGTATTGATTGGATTGTTCTCTGGATAGATCATTTGAGTATCAGTTACCTTAAGAAATATAACACGTAATAACTGAAAGGCTTTGTGCTTACCTGTGGCTGTGCAGTTTGTCCTGTCTGAGTTGTGTTTCATAACCATAACCCCTGAAGTACTGCTTATATTGACCAAACATATAGCACATACATACAGTCTTTATTGGTAAATTAACACACCAGACTTGATTGTGGGTGTGTTTAGCTATATTATAAGTTCCTGATCTTCTCCTTTTGCTGAAGGAAGTGTTTCAGGTTGACTCATATTTGTGTAAACACATTGTGGGTTGTACTGTACTGTATGTATAGTCTGCAAAACACAACATTTTTCCTAATTTAAGAAGTGTGAGATAAAGCAACCAACATCCGTATACTGGCCTGCTGACTAACTGTTGTTAGCAACTATACAGCCACAATTTAACTGGCATAACCACAGTAAATCATCAAGTCGTCTTTCTTTTAGCACTGGGTTCCCATTGTATTGGTGTTTGCTGTGGCCTTCTGTTATAAACAAAAGGTTAAGCCAAGCCCTTACTGTATTAGTGTATAGTAACACCAGCCACAACCCAACACCAAGGCAAGGCAAACTGGAGATGCCACATCTCTACATATAATAAAGCTGATTTCCAGTGAACAAGTTAGTCTGTTTAGAAAGTAACATTTGAAAGAATCATTTTCCCCACAACTGCAGACTCACACTTTGCCCAGTCACATGCCTGCATGCAAATAGCCTATTGTAACCATATACTTGTATGTAAATTAGTGATCTTAAACATGGAAATGTTTCACCTTATCAATTGTTTAGTCAAATCAAGTGCGTATAAGTTGTTCAGAGAAACATTTGGTTACGTGGCAGTATTCCAGCAAAATATACTGAGGTGAGAAAAAGCAGTTAGTTTAATTTGATATAATTTGTTTCCTTGTGCTAACAACATACAGTAGGTACACAGGAAACTGACGCTTTGATGCTTAATGCCTTATTGTTTTGTCAGTGTTCCTTAGCTATTTAAAAAAGTGTTAAACTGTCAGATTAGACTAAATCAAAGGTAGCTGTATGGACATAGTGTACATGGTGAAGACCAGAAGATCAGTCAGTTAGCCCTAGTATTTAAGTATGAAACACTGTGTTTATACAACAATTATGAGTTGCCACATTAACATTCAGTTTGCAACTTCCCATGACATGTTTCTTGATGGCTTTTTTTTCCTCTGTTGCTGCCATTAGATGGTCAGGCTCTTGCTTTCCAGAGGAGCAAATATTAATGCCTTTGACAAGAAGGACCGCCGTGCAATCCACTGGGCAGCTTACATGGGTAATAAAGCAATCACATAGACATAAAAGTATTACAAATACTATGATCTGAAATCTTTTGAAAGCTTTTGTTTACATGTTTTGATTTTTAGGCCCCAAAACCTTTATGTTGATTTCATTCAACAGATCACAGTCATGATTTAGAAGGAAAAAATCTATGTTAATATAAAAATCATTTGCAGGAATATTTTCCAGTGCAGCCAAAGACAACTAAATGAATGATGATATCAGTGTAGCTCATGGTCATGTTATTAAATCTCTTTTTTGTCTAAAGGACACATAGAAGTGGTGAAGCTGCTAGCATCTCATGGAGCTGAGGTGGCCTGCAAAGATAAGAAATCTTACACCCCCCTACATGCGGCAGCCTCCAGTGGAATGATCAGTGTTGTCAAATACCTCCTGGACTTGGGGGTGGATGTAAGTTCCACCCACCAGCTTATGTTCATTACAGTGGAGACACTGCTACATCTTACGATTAGATAAAGAAAGATATGTTTTGTATAGTGACTTTATAGATCTCTGTATTGTGTACTGTAAGAGAAACCATCCTTTACTAGTACCACTTTATCTTGACAGAAGCACTCTCTGTTTACCTTGCCATTTAGATCAATGAGCCCAATGCCTATGGCAACACACCCCTCCATGTGGCCTGCTACAATGGGCAGGATGTGGTGGTGAACGAGCTTATAGAGTGTGGTGCTAACGTTAACCAGGTGAACGAGAAAGGGTTTGCACCTCTCCATTTTACCGCTGCCTCGCGTCATGGAGCGCTCTGTCTGGAGCTCCTGGTGTGCAATGGGGCTGATGTCAACATCAAGGTGATTAAAAACCAGACCTGTTGTTGTGGCACTGATTATGTAGAAAAACACTGAACATTGTGATCTGTTAAAGTGTTTAGTCAATTATAATATTTGCGGTGAAGAGGTAGGGTGTAAACAGTCACATTTTAAGTGTTCTTTCTAAAGTTTTATAACTATTGTTGTTGCCGTTTGTCTTGGACAATATACTTATATAGACCTATGCTGTAATGCCACCTTGGTTTTGTTTCACTCCAGAGTAAAGATGGTAAGACTCCCCTCCACATGACGGCCATCCATGGGAGGTTTTCTAGGTCTCAAGCAATCATTGAAAACGGTGAGGTCCTCTAAAAATCCGCCTCACTGGCTTTATTTCTCAAGCTGGACTGTAAAACCAGAACTCTTTCTCAGTGCTACATCGGCTAAGTGCTTGGTTTGTGTTTTTCTGAAGGTGCTGAGATAGACTGTGAAGATAAGAATGGAAACACACCACTGCACATTGCAGCTCGATACGGGCACGAGCTCCTCATCAACACCCTCATCACCAACAGAGCTGACACAGCTAAGTGAGTGAGATCGTTTGTCTCTTTTCAGCCACTGATCCACCTTTATACATTGTGGAAGAGCTGCATATTTAAACCTTTCCAAAGAAGCCATCTAATGTTTATTATGTAACTCACAGATGATTCTGCAGTGCTTGTACTAATTTCTTTCCCTTACTTTAGCATCAGTGATATTTGGGTAGTACTGGGTAATAAACACAGTGGTGTCTTTTTCAGACGAGGGATTCACGGTATGTTCCCACTACATCTGGCTGCACTCAGTGGGTTCTCTGACTGCTGCCGAAAGCTCTTGTCATCAGGTGAGCAGATTTTGTAGTTGTGCACAGCAGTATTAACTTAACTGGTCAAAGTACTAAATGGCACAAGTCTTACTTTTGGATGGTTCTGATATTGCAGTCAAAACACCTGACAATGTTTTGTTCAGTTTGCAGTATATGCACAATCTTGTTTACTTTACTTTACTTTACTTTACTTGGCAGACGCTTTTATCCAAAGCGACTTACAAGGAGAAGACACCAGCAATT
>JAUBNQ010000008.1:12417737-12441048 GCA_032353495.1 Ctenopoma kingsleyae | reverse complement strand
AGCTGAAGAGTTTGATGTATAATATGTGCATGGTATGTAAAAGTTGTGTCATTAAAAGAGTAAAAACCGATACCAATCATTTCCGATATTACATTGTAATGCCAATATTGGCCGATAATATCGGACATCCCTAATTATTATATTATATTTATTATTAACTGTACTGATGTAGTTTATTATTTGCAGTGATGAGTTGCTGTAATATATTTATTAGTTCATCATCTCCTCTAAATCCTCAGAAATCTTGAATGTCTCAATCTTCTCCTCAACACGGGGGCAGACTTCAATAGGAAGGACAGCTTTGGCAGGTTTGTACCATTTAATAGTTTATTAAGAGTTTGTGCTCTTCTAGTTTCTCTGTTAAATTTGAACAGGTAACTGAGCCATGTTTTTTGTTTCCAGGACTCCTCTGCACTATGCTGCTGCCAACTGTAACTACCAGTGCCTGTTTGCTCTGGTGGGCTCTGGGGCCAGTGTCAATGACCTAGACGAGCGAGGCTGCACTCCCCTCCACTACGCTGCTGCCTCTGACACAGATGGAAAGTCAGTAATACTTAAATACTGAAAATTCTGTCTCATAAAAGATGTGGTTGCTGTGTGGGAGGCAGGTTATGTTTAAAGCTTTTTATGGATGAAAGCTCACATTACATTATGGATTATGCTTAGTAACAGTTCAGGACTTCAAAGAAGACATTGTTTCCTTGACTACAGCCTCTTTGTTGTGTCTGCAGGTGCCTGGAATATTTACTGCGAAATGATGCAAATCCAGGAATCCGGGACAATCAGGGCTATAATGCTGTCCACTATGCCTCAGCATATGGACATCGCCTCTGTCTGGAGCTGGTGAGAACTTAATTCCAGAGTGCATGCTGCATATTTGTGTATTGCCATATTACAATGATATTTAATGCATAGTTGCTTCTCTCTTTTGTCATTTTCAGATTGCAAGTGAAACACCTCTGGATGTGGTGAGTACATTTTGTTGCATTTTTGCTCTCAGTCAAGTCATGTAGATTTGTGATACTGAGCTTTGCAAACAAGTGACTGTATCTGTATTAGGTTCTAAATTGTGTACCTGTTTTGTTCAGTTAATGGAAACCTCAGGGACAGACATCCTGAATGATTCTGATGTAAGAGCCCCTGTCAGCCCCCTGCACCTTGCTGTGAGTAATATGTATTATTCTTGTAATAGCTTTATTGTTCATCTCAGGCAAGCTATAGTATGGTGTGTTTATGGTAAATGCATCTTTCAGGCATACCATGGCCACCACCATGCTTTGGAGGTTCTTGTACAGTCTCTGCTGGATCTTGATGTGAGAAACGGCCAAGGGCGCACACCCCTAGACCTGGCTGCCTTTAAGGGCCATGTGGAGTGTGTGGACGTCCTAATCAATCAGGGAGCCTCCATCCTGGTCAAAGACTTCACCTTGAAGCGAACCCCCATCCATGCTGCAGGTGTGCATCTGAATGTGGTTACTGAAGACTTTCCCTACCTCAGATGTCAAACTCTATCATTATGCTAATGAGTTATTAATTTCTCCTGCAGCTACCAATGGTCATTCAGAGTGTTTGCGTTTGCTGATTGGAAATGCTGATCTTCAAAGTGCTGTAGACATTCAAGACGGAAATGGGCAGTAAGTAAAATTATATGTAATTTTTTCTTTCTTTTTTTTCAGTTGACTCGTATATTAAAGCAATTGCTGACATTATTGTTTGCTGTCTCTTAGAACCCCTCTGATGCTGTCAGTCCTGAGTGGACACACAGATTGTGTATATTCTCTGCTAAATAAGGGAGCCAATGTAGAAGCCAAAGACAAGTGGGGCAGGACTGCCCTGCACAGAGGAGTAAGACGACGTCACCATTTTTACATACACTGACGTTTGTTGTGGGATAGTTATGATTCCTGTACCCTAATTTTGGCTGCCTCGTTTTGTTTCTTTTGTTGTGAGCTTTTCCCAAACCAAAATAAATTCATCAAAAAATATTTCCCACTTTGTTTCTGCCATTTATATTTTTTACTATTGTCATTTATTTCAGGTATTGCTATGCTAATATACAATTGAATTTTATTTCTGCCTAACAGCAACTAGTCACCTCAGTAAAAAAAATCAACCCAATACATTGATCAACTATCATATGAAATACATTGTTATTAAGGATGATCAGTCAACATTAATAACAGTAATATTTATTATTTTCTCTCCTCAGGCAGTGACCGGCCATGAAGAATGTGTGGAGGCCTTGCTTCAGCACAGCTCCAACTTCCTAGTGCGAGACTGTAAAGGGCGCACACCGATCCACCTGGCAGCAGCATGTGGACACATTGGGGTACTGGGAGGCCTGCTGCATGCTGCCCAATCAGTGGAAACACTCCCTGTCTTAACAGACAACAAAGGCTACACCCCACTGCACTGGGCCTGCTACAATGGTACAGAGACAACCTCTTAAAAAGTAGTCAGTGTAATTATGGAAATGTGTATCTGATGTTAAGTAATGTATATAACTGAATACAGGCATGTTGCCAAGAAAGTAAAAAGAAACACTTATGCATGCGCATATGCACCCATTTACATTTAGTTAAGTTTATATTTCGACATCCTGATAAGGACAAAAGTCTTAAGAGAGCCCAGATGGTGTTTACCTCAAGATGATGACTGAAATAGTTTGTTCTTTTTCCTGCAGGTCATGATACTTGTGTGGAGGTTTTGCTGGAACAAGAGGTTTTCCACAAGGCTGAAGGCAATTCTTTTAGCCCCCTCCACTGTGCTGTGTAAGACCTTTTTGTGCCCTGTGTTTCAGTCAGTGTGTGAGAAGACAGAACATTTTGACAGATGAAATAATTTGGCTCGTTTCTCTACTTTAGGATCCATGACAATGAAGGAGCTGCTGAGATGCTGATTGACACTCTGGGCCCTGCCATTGTCAATGCCAAAGATGGTAAAAACAGGTAATCACAAATAGGGACAAGCAATTGCAGCAACATTTTTTTGTAACACACTTGATATTGGGAATTAAAGGTTGCCTGAAAATACTTTTAAAATCAGCCTGATTTTATTTGTGTAGGACTCCCCTGCATGCAGCGGCCTTCACAGACCATGTGGAGTGTCTCCAGCTGCTGCTGAGCCATAACGCTCAGGTCAACAGTGTCGACGCTGCAGGGAAGACCCCACTCATGATGGCTGCTGAGAATGGCCAGACTAACGCCGTTGGTACGAATGCTTCTCTACATTAACCAGCTGACTGAAAAACATAAATGACATAATAGTCACGCTGTATTGAATTTACTTTGCTTTGATTTTTATGTGTTTTGCCTCGGCCTCCCTCAGAACTGCTGGTGAGCAGTGCAAAAGCAGATCTCACTCTGCAGGATGCTGTGAAGAACACTGCACTTCATCTGGCCTGCAGTAAGGTGTGTATTACCCTATGGTGGCACTGTTCTTACATTCTACACCGGTAATCATACAGTATGTTCCTGCAAGCATGTGTTGAAATGCACTAAGTTATGCATATTTATTGCACATGTATGATGTAAGTTCTAGTTCTATGTGTTGTGTTGATATTTATTGTGCTGTTCTCTACAGGGACATGAAACCAGTGCCTTGTTGATATTGGAGAAGATTACAGACAGAAACCTCATAAATGCCACTAACGCCGCCTTACAGACGTATGCATCATTATTACATAATTACATTACTGTCTTGTCTGCATCTGAGTGATGGAACGGGCTGGTAGTGTTAGTAGATAACTGTGTATTTCAATTATTAATATGGAGATACAGAAAAAAAACTGTAAAACGTTGACTTGCCTGTCAATACATCCATGTTTTTATCATTCTTTTAAGACCTCTACATGTGGCAGCAAGAAATGGTCTGACTGTGGTGGTGCAAGAACTGCTTGCAAAGGGAGCCAGTGTGCTTGCAGTTGATGAAAATGGTAAATTCACCGTAATATATGTCTTTTACTGTTTGTCATCATGTTTCATATACTTAGGGCTTTAGCAGTACAATGAGAATAGCCACTAAAATATGCATCCTGACAGACGCAGCAGGATCACAAATTATTAGTTTCTTCAATTCAACATTTTTTTCCGTGAAGCAAAAATACCAACCATCCAAGCTCCAGTGTCTCAAAAGTGAAATTTGTCAGTTTTTCAACAATATGTATTTGTTGCTTCAGGTTTCGCAAAATAGTAACCAGCATTTATCACAATTTTCTGGCATTTTATAGGACAGTAATTTAGTAATTTAATGTAACTTTAGTTGCAACTGTAGCTCACAGGCACATTGCTTATCCTGTATCACGTCATTAAGGCTGTATCATTTGTCTGATGTCTGATTTGGACAGAATATGTAACACTGGTGTACTGTCATTATTTTAGGATACACACCCGCTTTGGCTTGTGCCCCCAACAAAGATGTGGCAGACTGCCTAGCCCTCATCTTGGCCACCATGATGCCTGTTTCCCCCTGTACCCCGGCACCCACCCTCCCTTTCAGTGCCATTAATCACTACACCACCAGCCCCTCCAAGAGTGTTACCTTTGACAGCCTGCCCATGCTGCGCAGTGAGCACAGCTCCTACTGCAGCTTTAACAACATCAGCCATCACGACGGCTTCTACAAGGACGAGGAGCTCAACGATTCAGATTCAGAGACGTACTGAGAGACAGGAGAAGGTGATAAATGCATAAACACACACTGTGTCTTAAAATCACCCACCGCCAGCTTGGGAGGACAGAAGAAGAGATAAGCCCCCACAGGAGCCTTAAGAGTCCCTCCCCATCCCACGCCCCAACCAGAGAGCAAGAGAGGGATGAGGTGCAGAAGGTTGACTGAAGCTCATCTCGACCTCATCCAGCACCAGGTGTCCTTTCAGCTGATACTGGACCTCCGTAACCACTGCTTTACCAACACTGACTTTGAGTGCTAAAAACTGTACTTGTTGGGCAGACAGCAACCTTTGTACAGCAATAACATGCTGAAGAGGGACGGCAGCGCTTCACAGAGAGCTAAACCAACAGGGACCAAAAGACATGGATGCATTTTAAACCAGTTTTAAAAAAAAAAAAGTCAATGATATTTGAATTTTGGGTCAGTTTCTGTTATCAAGCGGGAGAAGCCAGTTTTCATTTTTGTGAGGGGTTAGAAAAGGCTGATATCTGTACACTACATCTGTCAGAACGCACTTGTCCTTCAAGTCTGTAAATCACAGAAGAGGAAAATCATTTATTTTTTGAAATCAGAATTTTAATATACCCATGTTTATGTCTTAAACTCCTTATCCTCTAGAAAACAAATCAGATTTACTCACCTGAGTAACTAAAATAATTGGTATTTGCACCAGGCTATTTTTAAGTTGATCAACCTTACCTTTGTATATTGACCTGTCCATTACAGTTTAGTCTTTCAAGAATAAATTATTTGTGTACTTTTGGTTCCTATTTATGTGTTCATTTTGTGCCTTCATTAGTTACTGAGAAAAGATGGGTTTGTAGAGGCAGCTTTGAAAGTACATTCATGCTCACTAGGTAAGTAATGAAACATTGAGTGAGAAGCACTGATTCAGCACTGAGGCATCTAAGACTCAGCTTTGTGAGGAGAAACACTGTAAACCAATGATAGGACAGCGTTTGATTTTCTTCTGTTTGAATGATACTTTGCTCTTTATGATAGTCAATGTTTGCTGACAGGTTTTGCTTGCTTTAAGTTAAAAAAAAATAATCCACTTGATTCTACCATGATTCACCCCCCCTCCCTTTTCTGACTTTTTGAAAAACCCTCTTAACTGGAAATGTGTACAATACATTTGCTAGCTTCTTTAGAATGGAAAAGATTTTCTTTTCCTCGTTTTTTCTTTGAAGAGGGATTAAACTAGCATGTACATAGAAATGATGACTGTGAATTCAAAGCTCCAATGAATTCTTTCAGTACTGAGATTGCTGTATATTTTATGAGTAATAAAGAAATGAATTATTTAATAATGAACATGAGTTTTTATGGAGTGTTCCTTTTGATTCTGTCAGATTTGCGGCGCACTAGAAGTGGTTAGATGGCCATTTTTTTTAGAAGACATGAATGATGCCTGAATTCCACTTTGCTGCTTCAGTTTCAGCATCCTGGTGTTCATGCTCACTTATACTGTCATGTCTTACTTGGACAATTAAATACAACTGAGCCATTGTTAATGTCATTACTAACTCTTGTGCTTTTCCTACAATGACAAGTGAAAAATCTGCTCATGAAAAGGTCAAATCAATGAAGAAGTAATATTCATTCATCATCAGGACTGTAGTCATTTTGTGTGTAGTGTATAAAGGCGTCTGTTGGGACTCAGTTTGTGTTATACTATCCACTCAATTCTTCTGACATACTGTTCTTTGTGTTGTATAAATGTTTTATCAAAATATATGAGCTTTTCTGATAAGTCTTTCAAAACGGTAATGACTTAAACAGTTGAATCATTAACAGACAGTTTAAAACATATCCTGGAGCTCTCTGAACCTGTCCTTGTCCTATGTACGGTACAGTATGTAAAATGTATTTTTCAGTAGATATTAATTTTAAGAAATAATACATATAAATATAACTTATATTTAATTCACTGTAGGTTCATTCTTGACTTTTGGAATAAATATTGTCAATGATTAAACCGTGTGGACTTTTATGTTTAGATTAATCATTGACAAAACCTGTATTTGGCTGAGCAAGAACAGATGTACAGATTACACAATATATACATGTTATTTGCAGTCCTCATTTAATCAGTTTACAGGTTGCAATCTGAAGCGTTTGTAGAATAAAGCTCAGGATTGCACAGTAAATAAAAATTCTTTAAAATGTGGTTCAAAGTTATTTTCTAAATTGTCTTTTTATGTAAAAGGTTATGTGTGAACATTGTATTGAGTACAGTGTCAATGCTACCAATAAAGTGGTGTGTAATGGTCCTTTTATGATGTCACACATACAGTTTCGCCCGTGATTGGCTTAAAACCCGGAAGTGATAGAAACGGGGCGGTTTCTGAGGATGGTGGCAAAAAAAAAGAAGCAACAACTAATCTGTAGTTTGTGGTGGCAACATTTTATAAGCTTTGTTTCTCTGTAGTTGCACAATAATATTTTATGAGATAACACTTCTTACAGAGTCATGGACGAAGTGACAGGAGCTCAGCTGATAGCTGAGTCTTTGAAGACTCAGGTAAGACGAGTTAAAACATCAACCTTGCGAACATTTATGAAGAAATCGTATCTAAAGTTTGCAGGTGTGTCATAACCAAGCATCTGCTGCAAAGTGTCAGAGTTTAAAACGCAGTGAAATTCAGCGTGAAGTCGCTATTCTTAATAAAAACTCCAGTATTTTAGATGTTAGTGTCGGTTTTGTTTAAAATGATTTTCTCTCCCTACAGAAAGTGGAGTACATGTTTGGGATAGTTGGTGTTCCTGTCCTTGAAGTGGCCATGGCTGCTCAGGCTGCAGGGATTAAATATGTGGGAATGCGCAACGAACAAGCGGTAAACTGTGCTTACACTGCTGTTCAGCTGCTCTAGCTAATACATTAAGACTGATATTTTGATATAAAATATATTCTTTCATTCAACAGGCATGCTATGCAGCATCTGCCATTGGATACCTCACTGGGAGGTAACACATGAATGAATGAATGAATGAATAATGTGAGTAGCTGCTGTGTCACTGACTATCTTACATGCTCCTGTGTCCTGTGGTTGTCTGTATCCAGACCAGGTGCCTGCCTGGTGGTGTCTGGACCTGGACTCATTCATGCTCTTGGTGGAATGGCCAACGCTAACATAAATTGCTGGTATGTTTTTTTGTTTTAATTTTTGTAATATAGCATCTGTGAACTCTGGTCACATAGTTTAAAAAGTGCACGTTGCCATTGTACAGGCCAGTGGTTGTTATTGGGGGTTCCTCAGATCGTAACCAAGAAACAGCAGGAGCATTTCAGGAGTTTCCTCAGGTAATCTATTCAGTTGTGTGGTTTGTTGTCTTTTAATGCTTCATTAAAGTGACACTGTTTTCATTTGTTGATAGGTGGAAGCATGTCGCCTGTACAGCAAGTTTTCTGCCAGACCGAGCAGTCTGGAAGCTATTCCTTCAGTGATAGAGAAGGTAGCACTGTCAGTGATTTGGTTATGTATCTGAAAAGCAAAATTAGATTTTTTTAATTTGTAGTTTGACAGTATTAAACTTAATGTGTATAATTCCTCATAGGCAGTTCGCACAAGCATGTATGGGCGCCCAGGTGCTTGTTATGTGGACATTGCAGGAGACATGGTTAATGCTACAGTAGACAGGAGCAAAGTCAGGTATATTTCTGTTATTTCAGCTTTAAGAATTCTGTGATATCAGCTGTGTGGACATTTTAACTAGTGTGTTTCTTCCACAGAGTTGTGTCCTGCTGTCCACCTCCACCAGTGAGCTTAGCAGACCACGGTGCTGTCACGGAAGCCATCTCTGTGTTGAAAGCAGCTAAAAGACCCTTAGTCATTATTGGAAAAGGTAACATCAGAACAAATATTAGCTACATCTCTTGGAATTTGTCACATCAAATTAGCTCAAAACCCTCATTTCCTCTATAATTATTGAATCTGAGTGATACGTTTGAGAGGGCACAATGAAATGAGTGATATTACATTGAACAGGTGCAGCATATGGTCGAGCAGAAACTGCTCTTAGGAAGTTTGTGAAAATGAGCGGTTTGCCGTTCCTGCCCACTCCCATGGGCAAAGGAGTGCTGCCTGATGATCACCCCAACTGTGTGGCTGCTGCACGCTCAAGGTGAGTTGAATTATAAACAAGTGACAAAATAAATGCAGTTTTATCTCTGATGTTGAAATGCATAAGAAAGATTAAATATTTCCGTTACTTATGTGGGAATGTGTATCATGAAAGATCTCTTCAAATTATGTACTTTATGTACTTTGTGTTCAAAACCACTTACAGAATATGTTTATTTGTTTGTGTCTCTACCCTAATGTCACACAGAGCTCTTCTCCAGGCTGATGTTGTGCTCTTACTTGGAGCCAGGCTCAACTGGATTCTGCATTTTGGTCTACCACCTAGGTTTGACCCTCATGTCAAAGTCATCCAAGTATGTGAAAAGCTTTAAAGCTAGTAGTGTTTTTGATTCCAGGATTGATATATATTGTCATGACAGTTTGTGAATTTCTTTGGTCGTATCTCCTGCACCGTGTTGCATTATTGCTTCAGGTGTTGCCCTGTAGTAGCATAGCACAGTTCTGCTCTGTATGCAGGTTGACCTTTGTGCTGAGGAGATGGGGAATAATGTGAGGCCTACTGTTGCTCTTCTGGGAGACGTCAACACTATTGTCACTCAGGTATATTTACTGTAACTCAGACAGCACACAAACACTTTAGGTTAATCTTTATTGTATGTGTGTTTCCGTCTTAATATCCTGAAATAAAATAAACACTACAAGAGAACAGTTTTGTGTTGTGGAAATGGATTTGATGTTTTTTGATTGGTTGGTTTTTATTTCAGCTTCTGGAGTGCATCCATAAAGATGGCTGGAAATATCCCTCTGATACAGAGTGGTGGAGCACACTTAAGGACAAAATTGTTGCCAATGCAAAAATATCAAAGGTGAGTTTAGACCCACTTATGAAAAAGCCTGTAATGCGATACTGTATGTGTTTGCTCTGTTTATCAGTATTCCACATGCTAATGTCATTTATTTAATGGAACGTCATATGTCTTTATGTACATCATGTCTTTAATTTAGATGCAATAATTGTGTTATCATTTATACATTTGCAGACTTTCACCCTTTTTATCTTCGTAGGCACTCGCTCTGCAGTCAACATTGCCCATGAACTATTACACAGTGTTTCACCATGTGTCCCAGCTGCTGCCCCATGACTGCGTCATTGTCAGCGAGGGAGCAAACACCATGGACATAGGACGCACTATGTTAAATAACTACCTACCTCGACACAGGCAAGGCAGTGTCACTGAAGTGGAGGTTAAAGATGTACTTATATTCTTAACTCTTGTCAGTTAGACAGTATCAGATCAGTATTATTAACAGTGTTTTGGGGAGATTTAAAATGATCTGTAACACATAGTATTAGCATATTCCTTATTCGAAACATAAATCATTTTCACACTAAAAGTGTTAAATAGAGGCGCTGTGGTCAAATGTTTAACTGTGGGGTACTATTTGTCTCAAGTAAATGTTTAAGTCTGTGTCTGTGGTTACAGTAATCTTGATAATGTGCAGGTTGGATGCTGGCACGTTTGGAACAATGGGAGTAGGCCTTGGTTTTGCGATAGCAGCAGCTGCTGTGGAGAGGAGTGAGAAGAAAGGCCAAAGGATTGTCTGTGTGGAAGGAGACAGTGCCTTTGGATTTTCTGGCATGGAAGTGGAGACCATGTGCAGGTATTTTTCATCCCTTTAGATACATCATATTTATTTCAACCCTCCAGTACGACTTGATTTTATATTCTTATTTTTTCACAGGTATAATCTGCCCGTAGTCATCATCGTGGTCAATAATAATGGTATATACAGCGGAGTGGATCCAGAGACATGGAAAGGAATGTCACAAATGGGAGACTTGACTTCTATGTCAGTCATTTATTCGGCAAATGATGCAGTACATTCAGTATGATGGTTTCATGCATGTAATTATCTGTGATGTATTGAAAATGTGTCTTACATTATTGTGTTGCCTCCCAGAGCCCCTCCTGTGACCCTCCTACCTGAGGCACGCTATGATAAGATTATGGCAGCGCTCGGAGGTCGAGGCTTCCTAGTGAGGACAGTTGAGGAGCTGAACAGCGCCTTACAGCTTAGCTTGAGTAACTGGGAGACACCAAGTCTCCTCAATGTGCTTATTGAGCCTTCCTCCGACAGAAAGCAGCAGGTAAATGTCAACTATCAAGAATATATGTGTGTAGAGTCATCTCAGTCAAGCAGATCAAACTTATAAATCCTCTAAAGCACTGCTGTAGTTAGATCCACTTTGTTTATCTGAATGAGTTATTCAGCCATGTTAACAAGCTGGAAATCCTTGACATCTACTCTATGGAAATGCCATGCCCCCTAGTGGTTGAAGTTGTAATTCATGCTGTGATGACACTGTAAATATAATATCTGCCCCAGTCAAAGTGACTTTATGTATGTACAACTCTGGAAAAAATCTGAGACCACTGCAAAATTATCAGCTATTTAAAGATATATGTTTGAGTAAAATTAAGTTTTACTTAATTTATTCTATAAACTACTGACAAGATAACTCCCAAATTCCAAATACAAATATTGTCATTTTGAGCATTTATTTGCAGAAAATGAAAAATGGTCAAAACACCAGAAAAGGTCCAGGTGTTTTCAGACCTCAAATACTGTAATGCAAAAAAACAAAACAAGTTCATTTTCATTTTTACACAACACATTACAAACATTTTAACTTGTGAACTTTTGAAGTGTTCAGAAATCAATATTTGGTGGAATAAGCCTGATTTGCAATGACAGCTTTCATGCAGTGGTCTCTTAATTTTTTCCAGAGCTGTATGTTTGACTGGTGAAGATTAGGATTAGGTCCTGAATTAATAAGTAATGACACATCTGACATCTGAATGACATGGGTGTAGCTTAAACACAAGACTGTATGAATGACCAAAGGGTGCAATTTGGGAGGACTGGACATTTGAATTCAAGATATTTCATTTTACCTTGAAGTAGAACAGAAGAAAGATGGACAATGGCATGAATGACGCTGACAGTTGTTGCTGAAAAGCCAAGAGTGATTAAAAGCGGCAGCATTGAGCTTCATGATTAGCGTAGAGCAACAAACAGCTTAGTGTTTACATGTCTCTACCTCATAGAGCTCCATGACTGACATGTCTCACTAAATAGTAATCCATGCACTCCAGGTGCAACGCAGAACTGTTCACACAGAACAATCCATTCACCTCACACCAACCTGACCTTTCTATTTCAGGGTCCCCATAATTAGAAAGTATGGACCTCTGTGTTGATGTTGAATGTAACGTAACCTGTTGCAGACATGTTTGAAGGTTGTATTGAGGACTGTTTCCATGACACTAAACTCCATAGTTGTGCGCCAGCACAAGGACTTGTTCCCTCTATCTGAGCTGCCACCTTTTGTGTCAGGATAAAAGTTGTGTTAGAAAATGGGTGAAGACCAACAATTATTTGTTCCTGTACAGCTAATCATATGAATTTAGAGGTCAGATGAATTTCAACACCCATCTAGGCCTCAAGTCTTTCACATAGAATAGCTCTATCATCTCTAATATATTGCTGTGCTGTATGTATCTGCAGGAGTTTCCTTGGCTCACGCGCTCCAACTTATAGACTTGAACAGAGATCGGCTTCGTCCAGAACATTATCAAAACTACTGTGACGGCTTTCTTAAGGAAACTGGAAAAAATAAGGCTGCTTTTGTTTTTTGTGATTGTTTCTGTGAAATAACTAAAACTTTTTGAATGATTGTTAATACACAGTACTAAGAAAATTAACAAAATAATTATTATACCTATAAAACATTTTTACACATAACTGTGATCCTACAAATATGTCTTCATATCACATCATTAAAGCACAATTATTTTCATCATCCATTACTCTGATTGTGATTTTTTAAATAGTCAATTCATTGTCATATATAAAATGACAGACAAGTTTACACTTGTGCACACATGTTTTTTGAAGCTCAATGTGATGTTTTAATGTATTTTATTTTGTTTGACTCACAGTGTTAAACCAAAAGACATTGATTTATACTATTACAGAAATCTAAGAGAAACAGCACATTCTCACAGTGGAGAACATAGGACCAGAGGCTTTACTTGAACAAATACTAAAATCAGAATTAATTATCGAAATAGTCACTGATTAATTTTGTGTCAGTCAACATATTGATTAATCAATTCAGCTCTACTCCCACATTTTACATCTGTGATAAGCATTCTGTAGATGGATTATTGAAGTTGTCATCCTAAATGATCCAGTGTAAAAACAAATGTTGGGAAGGTGAAAATGCTACTTCAGGGTCAACTTGGTACAGATATCCGGTTCTTCTCTGATTTAAAATCTGCACAGATTTACACCCTAATCACACTTTGTCATTGATCTCTTTAAACACGTGGATAGATGAATTCCAGCAGCACTGACAATCTTATGTGATAGCTACATAATCTTGGATGAATGTTATTACATACATTTTTGAAAATGTGTTTATATCAGGTTAAGTGACTTAAGTATAGAAGAAGTGCCAAAGAACCTCTGTGGAAATGCAGGAATTTAATTTTGTGAGACAGACAATAAAACCAATCTGCCCAGGACAAAATGAATACCATGAAACACAGTGTACTACTTGAAAAAGATGCATAGAATAAAATAGATGCACAGAAGATTTATACCTTTATGACCATTGTCACAGAATACACAAACACGCTTTTTGACTTGTTTTGTCTAGAATTTAATTTGAATCTCGTGCAGAAGAACCTACTGTGGGTTAGTCTGTGACGACCCTCCCTGTGAGAAGAGTGGGAACAACAAAAGGCACCCCCTGCAGTAGTAGAGGTCTAATATTGGCACCCGAAGCAGCTGGCAGGCTGTCTCTTGTAATTTTAGCGCACACTGATGCAGAGGAAGGATTTAATGGGCATTGGTCGGCGTACCCTCTTCTGAGGGCGTAAAGGAGACAGAGCAGAGCGAGGAGAGAGGGAGGGGAGCACAGGGAGAGGACAGTGAGAAGAGAGGGAGAGAAAGGCAGCGTATGAGGACTGCTGTGGCTCAGAAATAAAGTCAGGCAACTATCTGGAGCAGCATGACTCTTCTAACACTTGGACTCTATCTGCCATTGTGGTTTTGTTATGGCTTGGCTCAGTCCTCCTTTCTGGACAGCTTTGTTTCATTTCCAGCGGGTAAGAATTTTCTGAACCTGGGCCTGAGCTGTGTGTGTGTGTGTGTGTTTGTGGTATGTAGTGTGTGTGTGGTGTGTGGCGCACTGTACATACAGTAGTATGCATGCACAGGTGCAAATGAGTTGGGCTGTAGAAACATGGATACTAAATGTCTAGTTTTGCGATTCACATTGAGCTCATTATGTCTGTTCATATGTGTTTATTTTCTTGTCACCCATGAGGTCGACTGGAAATGCCTCTATAAATAGCGAGACCAGTTCCAGTTCATCAGTCAGTGACATGGCCTCTTCATATCTGTGTCTAGCTCTAGAAAGTCTGCTAGACGGGTGTCATGATTTGATAGTTTGCACCTGTTTCCCTGCTGCTCACGCATCTATAGCATATTCTTGACATGTTGATTGTCAAGATTTTACTGGACGTATGGGATATTTCTTGTATCGCATTTTATGTGCTTTACCTCAGTTGCTCATGCATGTCCACGTGTCTTGTTAAGCATTTCTCTCCTCAGTTTGATGAACAAGTCAGGTTTCAAATTAGGTTGTACTGTTGCAGTAGTTAAGAAAACAAAATAAACATGACCTGCGGCAACTGTCTCGTTCTAATTTTGACACCTGGTGTCACTGCATGTGTGACTGATTGCATGCACACCTTGCACAGCTCTCAGATCCCAGGAGCAGCAGAAGAGATTCAACCCATGCTGTTTACTGAGTCCGCCTCCACCCCCACTGTTTCCTCCACCCCCTGCACTTTGGCGCCGCTACACTCATGTGAGTCAAAGTCATGTGACTTTCTCTTGTGGAATATCTTGACTGTTTATATGTCCTTGGGTGACATCCAAACTGCCACACTGTTACTGTCTTTTGACTCTTGAGTGAAACCATTAAACACTCAAATGGTGAAATGTTTTTATGGCAAGAAAAAGCTTAATTGTGGATTTTAAGGTGTTGTGATGTGGATAAGCTGACGTTCAGATATAAAGTTCTTTGACAAACTTTATAAAGACAATGAAACGCTCACTCTCAAAGAGTTATTCTGACTTTCCTCATTTGAATTACCATTATGAAAATGTCAAAGAAATGCAGTATTTTACTGATATTTCTATTTTACAGAACGATGATATTTCAAATAATGGTGCTGAATCTGAGCCTGGCAATGAGGACAAAGGTTCTGCCTGCGTTCAAGGCCCCCCTGGACCTGCTGGACCCCCTGGACCTCAGGTATGATCCAGCCTCTTCCCAAATATTTTGGAGCACTAACAATGACCTGTAGCTCCGGGATTGGCACTGTGGGTACACAGTTCTAACACACCTCATACAGTTTGGCTAAATCAGTATGTCTCTGCTCCATGTTTAAGGCCAGCATATATTTAAGGTGTTAAGAATTAGTACTTCAGCAGCATACTACCCCATCTCCTCTCCAACTTGAGAGTTCCTGCAGAGCAGGAGATGGGGATTTCTCTGGCCCATGCAACACAGCAGCCCATTAACACTCTACATTTAGCAGTGACACAAATAGCTTTTTTCCACTGCCTGCCAGTGTGCCACACATCATTCTCAGAAACTGGCCGAAGAGCTGTCTGCCTGGAAAGGAATACTGTGTTGCGTAAATTCCAGGGATTACCAACATAAGCATGCGTTCATGTGTTGGTATACTCAGGTGATAAAAGCTATAAAGACATTTTGGGTTGTAAAGCCACCCTCCTTCACCATTTTACCAAAGGGTTGTTCAGCGCTGTGTTGTGTTTCTGCATCTTAGGCTGTTTCAACATCAGCTGGACTCTAGCAATCAAAAGAAATCTACAAGGCATTTGTTAAATCAATAAGGCCACTCAGCCGTTAGTTAATTGAAACTTCAGCTGTGGGTTCCCTGAAGCAAACATGAGTCTGTGGTGAGATGTTGCCGACAATCTAACTAATTTAGATGTCTGTCTCTGTGATCCATGAGTGCACAAAGTATATTTACTGTTTCTTACTGTTTTTATCAGGGCCCACCTGGATTACCTGGAATAGGAGGACCTAAGGGAGAGAAGGTACAATTTCCCCATGTTTGAGTTTAATCTAATTTATGTGGCTCATTATACATTTCTACAAGCTAGTCATTATTTGTGAGCTAAGTGAATTAAATGACTTTTTGTCCTTGTCCCCTCCTCCACATCCTGCTGTCAGGGAGAAATCGGACGACCTGGGCAAAAGGTGAGAATCTCTGTGAATCACTTCATATTCTCTGCTTAATGGATTTACTCAAAAATGAGATACTGTGCCTCCAGCTCCCTGCTAGCTATAAGTCAGAGCACTGCCAGCTCCCGGTCGTGTACATCAAGAAATTGTTAGCAAGTACAACCTTGACAGGAGACAAGACAGACACAGTGACAGGATGCAAGGGATGCAGAGCTGCTGAGATTGGTTGTTTTGATGGCAGAGGGCGTTAACATGCTGTTGCTGTCCTCTCACTGAAGGGAAGCATATTGCTCTCTCTGAAAGACATCCACCATCAAGCCTCCCTGTCAGATAGCCCTCCTCCTCTATTAGAAGGGATGAGCCTACACAATTTTATTGAAAACTAAGGACACAGTGTTTGATCAGCGTAAGCAAAAAATCAACAAAATGATCAGTCGCTGTGGTTAAGCAGTACAAGCGGCCCAGTGGGAGAGCTTCACTGGCGCGTGGCCTGACTGAGCAGCTTTGCAGCACCGCGATACAATTTAGCTTAGTGCTTCAGCCAGGTCATAAATCATTTTATTTCCCACAAGCACGGGCTCCTGTTCTATATACAGCCCATCATTTAATTAAAGAGAGCAAAGTGACAGGGCTCGTTAAAGTCATTCTCCCCCTACATGTGCAGCAGTGTTTGATAAATACTGTAGCAAGCAGGCGGTCAGCTTATGCAGCTAAATAATGCACTTACATTTCTTTTTTTACCCTCAATACAGACAGGCATAAGACTCCCTGGTTTCAGCTGTGGCAATGATTGTTTTATTAGTCTGTTATGTCAAGTCTGCTAAGTTATTCTGTGTCACAGGTCATGGGTTAAAAGTGATGTCTCCTGTTAGGGTCGGACAGGTCCTCCAGGACTTCCTGGGAAGCAGGGACCAGCTGGATGGCCAGGACCAAGTGGGCCCAAAGTGAGTAAGTCAGACCTTATAATGTAGAAGATATGTATGACATGGCATGTGACCCCTAAGTGCCAATATGAGGTAATGTAGATAGGTATTGTTATGTCTTTTGTGTTCAGTTGTGTTTGCACAATGAAATATTCTGTTATCTTAAGTAACATACAAACAATCTTTTTCATTTAGATGCTACATTGAAATGGACTAACAAAATACCCCTCTTATGGCCGGGTTAATATTACGTCTAAGAAAATGAAACCAATCCAGATTTCAATCATAACGAACAGGAATGTAGAAGTTGTTTGTACATAAAGTGGTTACCATGCCCCAGTGGACATGATTATTTAATGATACAAAGGTGTGTGCACAGAATCCACTAACATCATTGAAGATGTGGAGCCTCTATGTGATAATGAGAGCTTCAGGCATCATTTTTCTTATTATTCAGTATGACATTCCCTTTGTTTCAGGGTGAGAAAGGAGACCCGGGGCTGATGGGTTTGCCTGGAGCCAGAGGACCAATTGGGCCAAGGGTATGATCTACATATGTATGAACTACACTGTTGACTCTTCATGATCTCCTCTTGCTTATTGTTTTGATTCATCACGGATACTTTGTATTTTTATCTTTGATTCTAGGGTTTACCTGGGTATAAAGGGGAAAAGGTATGTGACCAGTTTAAAAATACTA
The DNA here is from genome assembly GCA_032353495.1 of Ctenopoma kingsleyae. Classification (NCBI taxonomy): domain Eukaryota; kingdom Metazoa; phylum Chordata; class Actinopteri; order Anabantiformes; family Anabantidae; genus Ctenopoma; species Ctenopoma kingsleyae. The sequence goes on along the minus strand of JAUBNQ010000008.1, from coordinate 12,423,315 downwards.
CACAGACACTGAATTTTATTGAGTGGATTTTCTTTTTCACTTGAAGTATATATTATATAATACAATGTATTCTGCTCCATCAGGGATCTCGAGGTGATCGTGGTGAGATGGGGGTAAAAGGTGACAAGGTGGGTAGAGTGTATCAGTGGTGTCACTGCAAATATTGAAGAAGTAGCGGTGTGGACTTTACAGTACATATATGTATCTGGAAGTTGAGTCATGGCAACTGGACTTCTTTCTTGTAAGGTTGAAAAGCTTCATTTATCCGAATAGCTTCGTCGCTCTGAGGGAAGTTGGTTTCAGATGAATAGCGAAACGTTTCAACCTTACAAGTCCAGTTGCCATGACTCAACTTCCAGACAACTTCACCTGGATGACTGAGAATCTTCACAGACATATACAACGTAGAAAATCTATTATGATATTATATTTTTCTGCTCTTTATCCACAGGGTGCAATGGGTTTCCCAGGAATGCTTGGACAGAAAGTGAGTAACACAACTGAGAACTAGATTTTTAAATTCGGAATAACAGTTTTCAAACCTCTGACCAAAGTGAATGAATTTGTTGTGCAGGGTGAAATGGGTCCAAAAGGAGAGCCTGGAATCTCAGGAAACAGAGGGCCCACTGGCCGACCAGGGAAAAGAGGAAAGCAGGTAAGGTGTTTGAGCATTCAGCATTCTGGTTTATCTGTTTATCAAAGTAATACATGGAGTAATATTGTATTTTTGTTCACAATTCTAAATGTGCAAACTTTTTGATTTCTGAAATATTATTTAAATCAGTGCTTTAAATGTGACCTTATGTTTCATTTTGGTTCTGCTTCAGGGAGTGAAAGGTGACACAGGCAGTGTTGGTCCAATGGGACCAGCAGGCCCACAGGGACCTCAAGGTCATCCTGGTCCTCCTGGTTCTCCTGCTACAGGTAAGAACTTTATTTTTATATTTTGCAACAGAGCAGAAAGCACAGTGATTCTGAAAGGAGGAAAATTTATATTGATTTCAAATTTAATTTGTGCGCGGCTCCGGATTTACTCCGTTTATTGAGAGCAGAGAGGAAAACATCCCAGTCAGCAAAAGGAAGCACACTCTGGCTCATAGTAAGAGGTAGCACCGGTAGTCTTATTTAGCACCAGAGAAATCTAATCTCCTGAGGTGAAACAAGATGCTGTTGACATGACATCATGTGGCTAAAATGGGTTCACAGATGGCAAGCCTCCCTACAGTTTTACTAATATTATGTCACCACATAATTAAAGTGACATTTGTTATCTTTATCAGGTTTGTGTGTGAATAAATTGATTGCGTTTGCCTCTTGATAGATGAATCAATGATACCGTGTGCAGCTTCACACACTATTTTCATAGCTTTTGGTATTTATATCACACACTGTAGCCTGCACTTCCCTTTTTGCTCATTAAATCTGCATTACTTTGTTGCTTCCCACCAAAAAGTAGCCTGTGCTTACTAGTTTTTATATCAGTATCACGTGTCTCTTTGCTTATGTTTAGGTCTTTACATGGTTGGCACAAAGGGTGCACGTGGTCCCCCAGGGCTTCCTGGAAAGTGTAGCTGCAGCTCTCTCAGTAGTTCTCCATTTGATGATTATTCTTCCAGAGGAAACTATCCCAAAGTACCAGCAGTGAGTAATGAATAGTAGTTTTACTAGTCATAGTTATATAAAGTATTTTATGATGTTTGTAAATGATTTATGAGGCCAATAGTTTGACACTGAAAAGTATGTCACTATTAACATGTTAAGGATTCTTTTTTATTCAAATATATATACTGTGTTACTGTGTGTATTTAAAATGATTGATATTGATATTATACAACCAGATGATGTTTTTGCTTGTGAATTTATAGAAGCCCTCGGGTTGTTGGGGTTTAATAACCTTTGAATTAATTATTTAAAGACAAGGAAGTCTTAAAAGATAAAAATAAATCTAGTGAGGAGATGGATATTGCTTTGAAACACATATCAACAGCCGTGATATAAAATTTTGATGCTCAATATCTCAAAACTTTAATTCAAAATGCACTGAATATTGAAAAAAAAAGGGCAGTAAATGTCCTGTCATTCAGATATTCGTTGTGAGCAATGAGGAAGAACTGGAGCGCCTTCACACGGATAATGCTCTTGCATTCCGCAAAGACCAGAGATCTCTCTATTTCAAAGACATTGATGGCTGGCTGCCAATCCAGGTATCACTGCCTGCAGCAAAATCAGATTATGTGATTTTCTTTACACATATTAACTTTACATAGTTTTTTCCCCTTTTTTCAAGTTGTTTAATCTCTGTAAAAGACTTTTCCATTCCAGATGACACCGTTCCAGTCCATGGAAAATGCACCTGATGATGAAGGTTATTGTGGTGATGGTATAGTGCAGATTGCCAGTGGAGAGGAGTGTGATGACAGAAACAGAGTTGTCACTGACACCTGTGTCAGTAAGTCATCTGTCCATGTTAGGTTGTCTGCAGTACGTCCTTAGTTGTATTTTTCTTTGCACATATAATATGACCCATCTTTACCTTTCTCTTTTTACAGAGTGTAAACATGCCTACTGTGGAGATGGATACCGCCATGAGGGAGCTGAGGAGTGTGATGGAAAAGACTTTGGATACCAGACCTGTAACTCATATCTTCCAGGGTAAGCACAATATACAGTTCTGTGGGGACAGAGGTCTTCATGAAGTGTTTTTGTGAAATTTAAGCATATTTCTCTTGTCATTTGCAGGTCCTATGGTCACCTTAAGTGCACATCATACTGTGTTATTGACTCCACAAACTGCAAGTACTTCACTTGAGAAGGAAACAGGACAGTGCAACAGGATCCTCTGTGTGTTGTTTGCTTGACACATTACAGGAATATTTTCATGCAAAAAAAAACAAACAAACAATAATGCTCCAAGCAAGAGTCTCTGGAGGAAGAGGAAGCCAATGATTCTGTGTTGAAAAAGCATAACAAAACATAGATATATGTAACTCCTTTGTATTGCTGCTGAGATGCCACGTAGCTCCTTGGAGTTATAGACTTGGTCAGTGGAGGCAAACAACGTCACCTACCCACATAGGAAATGCACAGGACAATTGCACTCTGTCTTAACAAGCAGGATCTCCTCACCATGCCCCAATGGACTGGAATCAGTCTCTGGATGCAACAACTATGTGACAACATTGCAAAGACTTAATATAGTGCTTGTGGAAAATCTTGCAGAGGAGCAGTAGCTGGGTCTGAGGTGTATTAATCTTGACCCAGTTACTGTTGAGAAACAGTTGCAGTAGGACAACCAGAGCCGTGTCCCGGGTATTCTACTTCACAGCATTTGCATGAGGCCAGGATTATCGAGACCATGACAGCAGCTGTCACTATCTAAGCATGTAACGTATTCATTTTATTGCCACAAGAAGGTTTGTACTGTATACTCTCAGTATCACATCATCAATTTGAGTTATAAGGTAAAACTAGGCACATATTAAGATCTCATGTATTAACGGTGGCGATACAAGTGGATATAGGGCATGAATTCTGCACTTGGAATATTTTGATGAGACTGTTAGGCTACATTTGAAGTATCACAGCTCCTGGGAGCCTTCAGAAGCTGTCTTGACCTCTTGCTTGTGGTGGTACTGTACTTGACAGGGACATCCAGAGTCTGGACTAGGTTTCATAGGTTCAGAAACTTCTCAGGAACCAACAGGTAATGTAGCTTATGCAGCTATAACCGGCACCCTCCACTAGTCTCTTTGTAAATTAAATGGCAGTGACTGTACCCTGAGGCACACAGGTAACTCAAACAAACGCTTTAAATGATGGACAATTTGTTTGATCAAGTTCCTTCCCTGTGCTTCACTGAGAAATGAAATATACTGTTTGCAAAGGCTTGAAACTGTTATGTCCTTAATTTTCTCACTGCACAGGAAAGGCTGGAATAGTCTGTAGCTGCTAAATGGAGAGGAATTTTAATTCCAGTCTGTTCTATGGTCATTACTGTATTTACTCTAATACCTCTTTATCCAGTCTTTCTGTCTTACAGTATATACAGCAACAAAGAAACTCAACAGTAAACTTAACCGTGTAGATGTAATCCTCTGTGTGTTGGGCACCTATGGTGAAAATGACTTTGCTGATATAAGCTGATAATGTACATAAGCTAATGTATGAGTCGCAGTGCCAAGGGAGACGCTCTCAGCCACACTTAGATGTAGTCAGGTCAAGTGATTCGTCTGTAAAAGCAACTGAACGTTTAAGACTGTTATTTCATTGTGTCCGCATGTTTGTGATATTGTGCTAATGAGTGTGAAAAGCTTTCACTTTGTCAGACATTGTTTTGTAAATCATTGCATTCATCAGCATAGCAGGTGTCTTAAGAAAAGTCAAAGGTCAGGGTAGCTGAGTACATGTATGTATGACACACCATATATGATAGTGATGAACTGTGACATGCACAAAGCTAAAGTATTTTGGAAACTACGTTGACTGTTGTGTTGTAGCGTGTGCTGCTATGCTTTATCCTGTACTGTGTATGCACAATAATCCTGAAACATAACATGCATGTGGTAACGTACTGTAAGGCTTTGTGAAATATATTATTCACTGTGACTGAAATAGTCAAAGTTAATTTTGTTTCATTATTCTGATATGATTTATAAAGTAGTTGTGGACAATTTTCAAAGGAACTGAAAATAAAATGGATTTAATGCAGAATTTAATGCAGCCTTAAACTTTGGCCAGGGGTTTGTCGGCAGCTGTACTTTTTTCCGCTCTGAGCAAACAGCGACACTGATTAGGATCTGTGCAAAAGGCCAATAGACAGTGATAGAGATCCTATTGATTTCAGAGCTGAGCTCACAGTGAAAAAACTGGTATCTATCAAGAGGAAAAAAAGATGCTGTCAGCAGCTCTTGGAAAAGTGCTGTGTTAGACTAAACAGGCCACAGTGAACTCTTGGTGCTGTTTCAGACAGAGAAATAAATTTTGAGCTTTTCATTCTGTCTCGATGAAGACCCTCAGAGATGAGTCTGTGCCTGGAGATGAGGTGGAGTGATAGCGGTTGGGGACGGGCAACCAGCCAGTATTGCAGCAGAGATGTTTGAGGCTGGATGTGACCATATAACTCTATTAGCATACCATATTTCTTTTCTAAATTACATCAGGACAATTTGTCTGCTGAGATGTCTGAGTAAAAGCTTACCATCATGTGCATTCCCTTGACCAGGTCAATCAGATTTGTACCACGGATGTCTCAGTACAGCACTAAATGTCACTGGGGATGCAGTAGGCAACCAGAATGTACTGACTCTGCAATGAAAAGACCTGCTGTGCACACAGAAGTCCCCCCCCACGTGAAGTTTCTATTTGTGCAGTTTGAATCTTAAACCATTCTCTTAAGGACAAATGAAATTCTGACTTTCTGAGATATACTGTATTATTTTAGCAACAAATTTTGAGCAATTTTGAAAATTTAAGGAGCATGAAGTTGATAAATGAAAACTGCACTATAATAACCCCCTTTTAATTTAGTGCAGGTTGACTAGTGTAGCATTACAGCTCTAGCATAGAAAGCAATGCAAAT
>JAUBNQ010000008.1:12379966-12417637 GCA_032353495.1 Ctenopoma kingsleyae | reverse complement strand
CTATAATAACCCCCTTTTAATTTAGTGCAGGTTGACTAGTGTAGCATTACAGCTCTAGCATAGAAAGCAATGCAAATGACAAATTATTGACATGCAGTGTACAATGATCCTGGCAGAGGACACAGTAGTGCTGCACATGTAAAACACACGGAAAGGTATGCAAAGGTGAAATTGTTCTTTAGACTAACTGGAACACCTGTGCACATTTACAAACTACTGTTTACTTTTTGATTTGCTTTGTTAACAGGTTACATGTAGTGCGACAGATCGTGTCCTAATAAACACAAAAATGACTTTGCTGACTGAAGAACAGGAATGGACACATCCTATGACAAGTTAATTATTTATTAATTAAAAATCAATTAGCATCTTATATACATTAATAGAAAAAAAACAACTGTTTATAATTTTACGATAGCATACTTCAGGATCAACATCTAGACTGAAAAGGGAAATGGCAGAATGCTGCAAATGACAAGAATGTTTACAGTGTGCATTCCTCAAAACTCAAAAGAAAAGTCAGAATAAATAAAAATACTATGTGGTATGTCTTCAAAAAGCCCTATGAGGATGTTCCTGATTTGTTCAAGTGGCTCAGTGAATCTACAACCAAAATTTACCCTGGCTCGGAGGTGTCTTACCATCACTTTTTAATTGTTAAAATCAACATCACTAAGTCAAGTACGGCTGTTAACAACACTTATGTACATGAAGAACAGTGCGTGGATAAGAAATCTGTAGAACAGATTTGCTGAAGATAACAATTCATTATTAATACAGAGATGAAGGAGAATAAGTTTATGTAGTTTAACTTTCACAATCTATCCCCTTTAGGATATTCATTTACTTAACTCAGCATCACAGCCTATATTATGTTTTACATTGGCACCTATGTTATTTGACACATAGAAACATGCAATCAATAAACATGCTCTATGGATACAAATGTCTATACATTCATACAAAAGTCAGAAATAATACCCAAGACATTAATGTGAACTTTATAACTTAAAACATAATAAATAGACATTGTGAAAATGCATAATAGCATATGCTTGTGCAGAGGATGTCCATGTAAATATTCAGCAATTGTCAGTACTTTATTAGCCATTCTCTTTTATTTCATCATCATTATCATTTGTTGTGGTACTGTAGGCAGCAGAGGCTAAAGCCATTCACATGACAGTTTCTTTTTGGTCCCACAGAAAGTCTCTAGAGCAATAGCTCCTAACATATCAACAATGTAAAACAAAACAATACCTTGTCAAAATGCAAGATACACATTAACAATTCAGGGCAAGAAATAAAATTAATGTTGAACACAATTTATACTAAACTTCCAACAGTCAGAGCAAGGAGAAAAACAACAAATTTACTTAGGTTAGCCCAGTATGTAATTCCATCACATACATAAGGCATGTATTGGGCTTTGTTACAATCAGATATTTGTCAAAAGAGTGCTTTGTGGTAGTTGTGAGCATCACACTATTTCATGAATAAGAAACATGACGATCTTCATAAAAAATTTCTGTGCATTGTGATCAGTTCAAGGGGAACCACAGATTATTTTCCAGAGAAGTTATGTACGTTAAAGTATGTAAAGTACATAAAAGCCACAATACAGAGAAAACTATACACTGGAAACAAATGTCACCATGAATTAATCAATGGTTGGAGTCTGCATAATAGGGATTAATAACCTGACACCGTCAATAGTGTTTTGAACAAGACCAGGAAACAATATTTCATGACATCTTGTCTTCATTGTTAATGCTTGCTTTGCCCTTTGGTGGCTCCTAAATACAGACATTATTGCCTTCTTTAAAACTAGACTGTCTAATGTCAGAGTTTAAGAACCACTGGAAACACCTCACACTGACACAAGACATGCTCAGCCTATTTTGTACACAAGATAAACTTGGCATCTGGCACCTTCCTTCGGCAGTAAGCCACAGCTCGGCTCCTTCAGTCAGGTTCTGTCCTTCCTTGAACTCTAATCAGCTCTTTGTTTAAGTTTCACACCACCTCATCAGACTCCAGGTTGTATTCCTCGTACAGGGCATCCAAGATGGCCAGTTGTTTCTCCATGGCAGGAAGGTAAATTTCCAGGTCCCTGTGCATACCACTGGTGAAGCCGCTCTTTAGCTCGTCACCTTCTCTTGACACTAAGGCAGCGGTGAAACTTTGATAAGATGGGGCAGCTCTCAGGGCCAACTGAGGGGAACAAAAACAGTAAATTTAAAATGAAGTTGTAGTCAAAAAGCAAGCACATGCAAACATCAAACACTAACAAACAATGGAGTAAGTGAGGAATACCTACAGCAAATACTCCTCGCACAACCCATCCATGGTACTGTCGAAGGGTCTTTCCATATGCATTATCTTTGTAAAGAAGAGATAGATCGTGAGGAAACTTGTCAGTGAAACAGTACTGAATGTCATGCGTTTGAGTATGTCCAACTTTGCTCACTTAGGGCTCCTTGTATGTCTTGTTCTCCTTTGTTGACCTCTGACAGGAACTCCTTGAGGAACTTCAGGCCTCGTCTGAGCCACAACAGAGCCTCGGTGGCTGAGTTGCGGACGTGAGCAACTTCTGCCTGGACCTCATGCAGCACAATGGACTGTAGTGTGGGGAAGCTGTTGGGCTCTGACATCAGTTTCTGGTGAATTTTCTACATGGACAAAGAATAAAGTGATGTAGTGACACAAATGTCATTCTTATTCTGACTTTGAGCAACTAATGAAAATACAGTGAATTACATTTATGTATGTAATGCATATCAATAAAGCAAGACTAATGGATTAATAATCAACTGAAAAGATAAAAAATGGCAGTCTTGTCACACTGATGACCTATTGAAGGTCAGATTATATAAATAATTTTTTATTAATGCAATATTTTCTGCACAGTTTTTACAGCAACTTTTACAAAATAACTTCATAATAATTCATTTTGCTGAACAGTAAGCTGATTATCAAAATTGTGCACACTTACCTTGATATTTCCAACAAAATCCATTTTAACTGGTGCGAACACTGTGGGCCCGAGTTTGTCTGAGAAGAGACAATCTTTGATCATTTCTTTCTTTCAGGATTTTGTGTCTTTATTTAAAAAGTGTATGAATAAATGGAAGCACCAAAACCCAACAAAAGGAATTACAAATTTAAAGTTAACACGTGCAGAAAATCATAAATGCTTGTGACAATTAGAATCTCATATTATTATTACTGGCTAGAAATAAACTGAAATAAAGGAATTGGATTAAAGGTAGAGGGTAAAATGAATGTAGCAAAATATGTGGTAGTCCTGGAGGAAAAGCTGATGAAGTCCACAAGTGAACTGAAGAAGATCATTTAATATCCGGCAAGAAAATAATCAAAAGTATGTAGCCAAAACAACTGTACTGGAGTGGCTGAGTTAAACTTGAAAAAGGATTTTCACTCATAATTCCTGTGTGACCAGAGGGAGTCTGACAAGTTTTGCAATGAAGGGGGGGAGAAAATTTCTATTCTAAAGATGTGCAAGGCCGACTGCAACCTTTCCACACAGGTTCAATGTTATAATACTGCCAAAATACTGACTTTTAGGTGGTGAACATGCAATCATGCTCTGTCTCATCAAAACGTAGCGTAGAGGTCAGTGATATGTTTGATTTACTGATCTTATGTAGCACTAAGTTTGTCTCTCATAGCACATGATTCTTTTAGTCCAAACGCTCATCATAAATACTGGGCCAAATCTAATAAAGCTCTAAAAAGTTCCAGAAAGACATACAGGTGCAAAAGAAAATAATGATGATTAATCCGAGACAGAAAGTGGACATATTAATAATTACAAAGCAAATGACAGAGAATGCACAAAACATAATGAAAAATGTTCCTTATTAAAGTTGTTAAGGATGAAATGACTTCAGGTGTAAAAAGGCATCATGAGGCAGGTTAAGATGAAGAGAGACTGAAAGTGACTGGCCTACCTAATACAGGCACTATTGCATAGCATGACTCCAAAAACTCTTGTGTAGGGATACCACTGTCGTCATCCAGTCTTATATCACTAAATCTAAAAAAGTAGAACAGATTCAAACAGGAGAATATATTAGAGGTAAGTATGCCATTTCGATTTTTATTTGATGAAATCAAACAGAAAAAGAAAGGTTTACAAACATCAAAGCCAAACCAGAGGAATAATTCACACAGTCATGCAATTCAAAGCCTGACAATACCTGCTACTTTGCCTACAATGGAGTATAGTTGTTTTTGTCAATGTTATATCTAAAACATTGACAATCCATTTGTAAAGGCCATCGTAAAGTTGAATACAAGGTGAGTGAGACAACAATATCCTTCATTATAACATTTACCTCTAAACTTAACATTACTGAAATGATAATTCAGACTATTCATTTGTTCAGTTACACCACAGGTGTCAAACTCAAAGCCCGCGGGCCAAATCCGGCCCACCCCCCTCATTTCATGTGGCCCTCAAGAGCTTACACATTATTTTATTGTTATTATAAATTATTTTAGAACTGCTGCTCTATTTCCAATGTACCATATAAACACATAAACCAACTATATTGTTTCATTTTAACACAAAATCCCTCTTTATATACTTAAAATACATTTAAAAATGCTACAGTTATTTCTGTATCCTCAGTCATAATTGATGAGAGCTGGGGGTGGGAGAGGGACAAGCGCATAATCTCTGTCCCTAACAATACATTCGACTCTGTCAATAACTGTCATGATGTGTCACTGTTTGTTTCAAACGCTTCAAGAAAAAACAAATGTTATCCTCTCAGTGTTAAACTGGTCCCAAAACGTACTGATCACTGAACTCCTGCTTCATCACGGTCATTACATGTTAACAGCCGTGCTTGTAGCTCACAAGTTGCCAGAGTGTTTGACTGTATGCACCAGGTGTCATGAACAATTAAATACAGGTAAACGTCTTTAGAAATTACAGCGTCATATGTGAAATTTGTGTTTACTGCACCGGAGCAAAACTAGAGCAGGATACAGGGCGGCACTTCCAGATTTAAAAAAAAAAAAAAAAAGCAGATCTGGGCTCTGTCTGTGTGCTCTCACAGCTCTGAACCGCAGCACGCACAGTCTGTGATGCACGGTCCTCATCAGACATCGACACAAACATTTGCAAATAAAAATTTACCGATTCATTATTTTTTTTAAAAGACCTGCTCACATGTGAGCATCCCGGTTGCAGCATTTTTCTGCCCCTGCCAAAGTGCAGCTCTGTGCAATTTCCTACTTTTCTCATATGGACGCGTTGGCCACTGCATATAGATACCGTAATGTTGATGTGGCCCACTATGAAATTGAGTTTGACACCCCTGAGTTACACCCTTCAAGGTCTGAAAAAAGAGAAAACTATATATGTTCAAAATACAGAACTAAATGTTAACAAAAAACTTTACAAACCCAAAAAGTCAGATGAGGGCCTCTCTGTGTCATGTGATCAAGAGAGAACACACTAACATAAAACACTTATTATGACATCATGATTCAGTTCAAATTTTCCAAACCTGTTATTAATTTAATCTGTGCAGAAGAGTAATACAATAAATATATTTTCACAAGCTAAGTAACTGCAGTTTAGTCAAAAGATGCAGCACAAGTGCAGTGTGTCAAAAGCAAAATACTGCTTTTAGCTTAAATTGGTTCATCTTAATACTGTAAAAATGAAATATCACAGACGATCAGACAGTAATTTCATACAGTAATGTGCCCTAAAGGATGTGACCTTCCAGAGTAGCATTTTCATACCTGTGACTCATTGTGCTGAAGAAAGTTTCCACCTGCTCTGTGTCTTCAGGCTCTGTTGAATCTCTGGAAATCTTGCCCTCTTGTTGAGCCTCGCCTTGGTCTAGAACATCTTCCTGTTCGCGTTGAGGCCAGACAGCATTCACTTCCTTGTTGTTGTTGTCATGTTCTTGACTGTGGTCCACTTTGTGCTTCTGCTCTTGTTTTGTTTCATTTCCATCATCAGTTCCATTTTCCTCATCACCCTCTGTTGCTTCATCATAGTGTTCAATATCAGAAGTATTCTGGATAGCATGTTGAATGCGATCAATTCGCTCCTTTTGGACTGAGCTGTTGCCGTTGGCATCAGTGTCTGTATGAAACAGTAGGCAAACAAATTAAACAGCATACAGAATACTGTTTCAAAACATGTATCATATCATACAAAGCCTAGAACCCAGTTTTCATCCAACAGGGTGCAGGAATTTGTGAAAGCTTCATGACTTACACTCATCACTCATTCACTCACTCACAGTTAACTCAATTTTAACCACTGACAGGGTATGCTAAAGAAAACATCACACTCATCCTTCATTTAATGTTATAGTAAAATTACGTAACTAACTTTACGGGCCGCTTCACACAAAATTTTATATAGAGTATTAATTATTGCTGCACGTCCCTCAGAGGGTACAAAAGTTCCAGTACGACACGCATCATCCTAGTTGGGTGTGGTAAGGTGTGACTGCTTTCAGTTGTGACCACGCCTAGTTTAGCATTGTGCTTTGTGAAAGACAGAGGAAACTGCAAGATGGCAGCACCAACAACTTAACGATATCATATGCAACATTAAATAAAATACTCTGTTTAATTACAAAAATCATACAGGACACATCAATTCCTTTAAAAAAGTTTCATATCCTTAAAAATTATGTGTTTTTGTGTTTTAAATAATGTATTTTTGTATTTATAGTTTTTGTATTTATTGTACGTGTATTATAGATAAGCCACAAGAAGAAATTGGAAAATACTGGTCTTCGTCGGCAGTAGTTTCCCCTGTGTAAAAGCTTCGCTATGGAAAATGCAATAATGTAACTGGGCATTCATCACTGTCTGCTCACTGAAAGGCAATAATCGATCTACATCAGTTCAGATGATGTACATACAACAAACAGACCTCCTTTGTACTCGTGCTGTATGCATGCTTGTCTTCATGGAACACAGTAATGGTTTTTAGTTCAGAGAACTCTGCAACATGTAAAATGACTCAGGATGATCAGGAGTCGGGACACCTGACTTGCCTGATCGGGATGGATGGTGTTCTGGTCTTTCTAGTTCATCTGGTCTCTCTGTTCCAGATTCAAGTCTCTGGTTGTCATGTGCAATTGATTCTCCTGAGATTTCAGCCAAATCTCTCCATCTGGAATAAATTTAAGAACACTGTGTTTTCAAACTTGAGAATTAAACTCTTTTGTGCATTTCTAATTAGTGACTGTGTTTGGTCCCACAGAAGTGCAACATAAACATAACATAACACACCAGTAACAGAATATAATAGAGATATAGTAGAGATGAATGTGTATTTAATTTGCTAAGTGATACTCTGAACATCAGTCAGGACGATGTATAATAATAATAATAATAATAATACTAAAAAGATAATTACAGTAATAATAATTACATAATATCAAAACTAGCAACCTACTTTTCTCCAAGGTTCTGATTTAAATGATTTACAGGTTTAATCTGGTGGAAGAAAAAAAGACATCAGAAGATTACACATATCTGAGAAGAATCACATTCACAGGGTTTGTGATAAAAATGTACCTTCTGGGGTTTGATGGCTGCTACTGGAGGAGATCCTGGTGGACTCTGTGATGCCATATCTGTACTGAAAGTTTTATTTGCTATCTGCATGCATTCCTCTAGAGTTTTAAGGAACGTGGTGCATGTAGACTTCACCATGTTTCCAGTGTCTGTGCCTGTCTGAATAAATTTCACACAAACATACACATTAACTAACACCATTACCTGTCCAAAAACTGTAATAAATGACTAAACAGACAAGCATACTAACAAAATCTGCTCTATAAAAACTAAGACTTTGCTAGTTGCAAATAGGCTACCTAATACTGCGGTTTCACACCAGCAACAACCTCTCTTATTTCATCAGCTCATCCAAACTTTAAGTTTACCTCTGCTGCATCTCCTAGCTCATCATTCTCCTTGATTTTGTTTACTTGTTGGAGAAGAAGGTCACAGTACAATCTGAGTTCCGACATCTTAGTTTTCAGTGCCTCCGTGTTCTCCTGTAGCTCTGCAACAGTAATAGCAAATAAGCCAACATTTAGGGAGGCAATTACTATATTTTACACCAACTTCAACCTGTGTAAGTGCAATCTGTACTGTGTCAGATTTGGACGTTATGGCATCTGAATACCTTTTTCTCTCTTTGTTCGATTGTCTGTCAGGCAAGCTTTGGCTGTTCCCAGTGCCACCAGCCACTTCTGCCTCTCTGCTGCATTGATGGCTCTGAGGTAAAAGTACTGCTCTCCAGGTATAGTTAGGTCAACTCGTGTAGAGTCAGAGGAATGAACTAATGAAATGCAGATGCAAACAAGGAGATGTGCTTGTCACGACTACACCTAAAAAGCAGTAGAAATTTACTTTTACACTTACAAAGGTCAAAGTGAGCCATACCCACCTTGGATTTCACAAACTGAAATTTTAATGCTCCCCTTGCAACCTTTCCAGGCATCCTCCTGGGAGTCGTAGTAAGATAACGTTCCTCCATCAAGCACAAACCAACGAGGTTGCCAACCTGAAAATTGTATTTCAAAATTTATATCACTGCTGTGACATTGTTGTTTAGCTAATAAGTATGCAACATTATTATTAATGCACACCATACTAAGTTTCCAATATTGCCAATCAGCAAAAGCTACTACATTACCACACAGATTTTTCTAGCTTTATAAACTTGGAAAGAGTTAACTTTAATCTTTACGTTATGTTGGCAACAACTAATCAGTTGTCGAGTCAGATTACAATGACCGACAGTGAGAACTAACTAAATTAGCTAGCGGTGAAGCTAGCCGGTTAAGGAATTCAAAAATAAGGTTAAAGTTTAATTCATTTAACAGCTAATTTCCACAAAGTCAAAGAGAAGCCAGTTAAAGTGGCGCATAAGTGAAAATTAGGGGTAGCTAAGGTTAGCTTAACCGCTGCCTGTTAACATTGTCACAAACTCCCAAGTGCGCCGTGACGTTGTCATGCTAGCTAGCTGCCTTAATACAAGCACTAAATCGGAAAAAACTAAACGAACGTGGGATTAACTTACCACTTATGTAATTGGTCCACTTATACAGTATTCCTTCCATTGTTTAAATTATGTGTTTTCGCCGTTCATTACTTGTTTAACATAACAAGATATGATGCTCAGCTGATTGCAGCGACTCCATCAGGCCCCGAACGTTGTTTGTGGAGTAACGTCCTCGGCTTTACAGTTCAGCTACGTACGTAAAAGTGCGTAAACTTTTTCATGAATGGAGCTCTAAGCGATCACGAGAGCAGCTAACACCGTCTCTCCCGCTTACGTCAAAGGGATTTAAGCATTGTGGGTGTGGTTTGTGGAAATTGACATGTGGATAAACCAATGAAATGAGAGAGCATAGTTATAGGGCGGTGCTTATGAATTAATTTGCCCAATTGTAGTGGAGGAAGGCAGACAGCTGAACAACGACTACGTTCATTGCAGAAGCTGGATGCCACGTAGTTAGCGTTCATGCCGTGTATCTATTTTAGTTACTATATTTTATGGAATGCTTTAAATTAGGTTTTTGCAATTGTTTGTGTAAGAGAGCTATTATCTATCAAAAATGATAGTTTTTTCTTTTTGTTTAGTATTCCCCTCACTCTTTATGCTTGCCACTGGGGGGAAACTGCCCGAACCCGAAGTGAAAATTGAAGTTCTGCATAAACCCTTATTGTGTCACCGCAAGTCAAAATATGGAGACATGCTTCTTGTTCATTACGATGGATTTTTGGAAAGTAATGGCACCATGTTTCATTCCAGGTAACTTATATTTATACTATCCATAATGCTGCATATGTCTGTGCAATTTCAACACACTCCTTGTGCAGGAAATTTCACAGAATGTAATTGCTTGTTATAGCTGTAAACATTATTATCATATATGACAGCTGGATTACACTGCACTACTCCAGTATGTGTGCTATTGTGTATTCAGACCTCAACATCTGGATAATAACCTCTCATTATAGTTGCGTGGTAACTCTTGGAGCATTATTGTACATGTTTGTGATACTAGTTCTGTGTGCACTGGACTTGTGTTTCTTAAAAAGTGTTGGATCTTTGTGACTTTGCAGCCGCAAGCATGGAGATAAAAAGCCAGTATGGTTCACTCTTGGGATGCAAGAGGTGCTTAAGGGTTGGGATAAAGGTCTACAGAGCATGTGCACTGGAGAGAGCAGGAAGCTAACCGTCCCTCCATCACTGGCCTATGGCAAAGAAGGAAAAGGTATAGTGACACAGACTATTATTTTTTTTTAAACTTTGTTAGGTGAGAGCCTTACTGTACTGGTCTTTCCGTGCTACACAATATCAGTTGTTTTTTTTTTGTTGTTGTTTTTTTACATGTATTTATTTACAGGCAAAATCCCCCCAGGCAGTACCCTCATTTTTAATATTGAGCTCATGGATATTCAAAATGGTCCCAGATCACATGAGTCTTTCAGACAGATGGATCTCAATGATGACTGGAAACTCTCCAGAGAAGAGGTGTGATTTTTATATCAACTAATTTCAACACATTTTCACTCTCCTGTTTATGAAGGTATCTTTAAGTACTATTTTTGTAATTCATATTTTTTCTATATGTCCTACAGGTGAAAGAGTATCTGAAGAAGGAATTTGAGAAACATGGATACTCACCTAATGACACACATCATGAAGTTATGGTAGATGACATCTTCAAAAATGAGGATGAAGATAAAGATGGTTTTATATCTTCAAGGGAATTCATCTACCAACACGATGAGCTCTAAAAGACTGAATGTTTGTGTTATGATTTCCCCCAAAATAGTAACATGAACAGATAAGTTGTGAATTTGTTACTGGGCTGTTTTACATTTACCTCTTTCAAGGACTTCTGTTTTCATATGTACAGTATTAGTTTCCATTCTACATGCACTGATGATGTGACCACAGAGGTGTTTATGCTACAGCACAGAATCTGTATTATTGAGTTCATCATATAAAAGGTTTAAATTAACAAGACTTGTTAATTATATGAATGTGGGAAAAATGCTTATGATTTGAGCACTGGGATGATGTGACACTAGGTAATATTATTTTTTCTGTGCATGGCTTCATTAGTCACAAGAGGGCACTGTTGTCCTTTACATTTGTACCGTACTTATAGATTTTAATCCCTAAAAAACAGTGGCAGTAAAATCAGTGACTCCAGTTTTAAAGTTGCCCTAGTGTTTCATAACAGAACAATTATAAACATGGCAGTTCAGCCATATGTACGACTATATGTTA
The DNA here is from genome assembly GCA_032353495.1 of Ctenopoma kingsleyae. Lineage (NCBI taxonomy): Eukaryota > Metazoa > Chordata > Actinopteri > Anabantiformes > Anabantidae > Ctenopoma > Ctenopoma kingsleyae. The sequence goes on along the minus strand of JAUBNQ010000008.1, from coordinate 12,406,311 downwards.
TTAAGAGTAAATCATGGGGAAGTTGCAAGTAGGAATAGTTTCAGTTGCTTGCAATGCTCCCCCAAATTTTAAAATTATTTTAGTAGCATACAAAATATACATTTTGCCATGAAGAAACTCAAAACTTCCTCAAAGGTGTTTAGCTGATATTTATGCTGTTTGGGAACTACTTATAAAGAGGAAGGGGAAACCTTCATCTAGGATCATTGATTTACATTTGCCATACTAATAGTTCTGTTAAATTACCACAAAGGGCTCACTAGTTACAAAGTCAGTTCACAGCCTTGTAACTTTTGTAAAAAAAAAAAAAAAAAAATCCTATATACAATTTTTTATGTCTACGCAACAGACATAAAACTGGGATGTGCGGTAGCTGTTATGCTTTTCCCAGTCTTTAAACTGCACAAATAAAATCCTTGTAAGACTGAAATAATCTAGCTATGTATATCTTTATAGACTGACACACCAGTGATATTCTCAGGAATGACGATAACAATTTGCAAGAGTGACTAACAAAACCGAAATAACAAGACAGTGTGTAAACAGTTCAGTGCAACTATGTCTCTTCTCACAGGGACAACCAATGTTTTTCTCAGCACTGCGTTTCATTAGATATTTGGCAAAATGCCATCCTGATGACCACACCTACAGGTAAAACTGAATGACTGGAAAGGTTATATAGCAAGACAGACACTGAATAAGTGATAAGGCATTCTGGGTAAAATACCCAGCAAAGCTATGGCAATAGCTGTCACAAATTTAAAAAAAGGTTGTTAACCACATACCTGTGATTCACTGTGCTATAACCAGTCATATCTAGGAATGAACTGGGCCTATCTTCTCAGTAACCTTTCCTTTACAGTCATCACTGTGTGGTAAGGCCATGTTGAATTTCTGAGAAGACTGAAGACAAACAATTTGGGAAACTGCAATAGGTTGCTATATTCTTCACTGAAACTTTACATCCTTTAATAAATCATTTGCTAAATAACCTTTATAATTGCAACCATCACAAAAATATACTTTGATAAAATTCATTTGTAAAAGACGCTTGGTGCAGCTTTAGAACCAATTCCAACTCATATGGCACTGTCAACTACTGGAGCACTGACAAATGTTACTGGCATTAAAAAGGTTAAAAAGCTCTCTATGTTTAGTTTTTACTTGAAAATATCCAGAAATTCCAGTATGTAAACTGAACTAATGGAAAACCGGTAGCCAACATTTGAAACTTAAATAACTTTGAATGACCAGTATTTAATCCACCTGTGTATTTTTCATGACATAAAAAACAAAGACCAACAAACTTGTCACTGTTGACTTTTTTCTTTTGTGAACACTTTTGTATTTAAACATCAATTCAACAAACATAATTGTCTAGAGTATATATTATTATGACAGAACATGATGCAGAGTAAAAGACAAAAATAAACATCTTTACAAAATAAATCTGTACACTTGAAAAAAGTGCTTCATTGGCGCCCAATTGTCTCAACTCATGTTTTAGTACACACAGTTAAAATGTTGATCATTATATGATCTGATTTTATCTACAGTGAAAGGATCCATGTTGTTTCATTAATTTTTTAACCAGCATTCCCACAAAAATCAAAATATGCACATAAGTCATGTGGGAACGTTAACTTGGCAGCTGCTGTGTGGCTTGATTTACACAGCACCAGTCCTTCACTGACTGATGATCTGCCTGGGGCAGATTTCACACAGTGCTGTCATCATGACTGAGTCTACACCAGGTAGTGACAGTCTTCAAATTAAGAGAGTAGTGAACAACACTGTAGGAAGTTAAAATACTGGATCCTTTCCTAATATAAAACAATGGTCTTGGCTGAGTATGGAAACCCACAACTTACAGTAATAAGACAATGTCAACACTAAACCAACTTCAACTAAAACAGTCATGCGAGAAAGAAGCATTTCAAGTTCAATTTGATTATGAACTTTTTTGAAACTTCATTAGCATCAAGGTGGCTTGAATTTCCTCTTTGACAGAATAAATAACTGTCCTTTGTTTCCCGTATACGGCCAGCATGCCTCAGTCCCTAGAATAAGACGTCTTCATGCTCTATCATAAGCTGCACCACGAGTTTCTGCTGCCTCATATCATTCAGTGTTGTCAAGGCATTCTGCTCTGGTGGCTGCATCAGCGTTGGACCAAAGACAATCCCGAGGTTCTCGGCATTCATGAAATTTTCCTTTTCGAACATTGTCACCCTGTAAAATATAACAAGATAACTAACCTGTAAGGACAACAGAATCAGACAAAATACCAAACAGCACAATGATTAAAATGTGCTTTTCTTTTTTTAGGTTAAAAAAGGAATATTAAATTTAAGTTTAAGGCTTAAAAAGACCAAAAGGAATAAAGTGTTTTTGAACCGCTGTGCTCCTTTTGTGGCACTTAGCCAATACTACACAAATATTTGCTAAATAAGAGTTAATTTAGCTTTTTTTGGCTGGGGGCTATTGTCAATGATCACACAAAGATCCTGGGTAAATCAACTGAATATTAGTAATATTCAGTAAATTTAATGGCAAAGATAAATGATTTGTATGTGAACTAACCTCTTGAGATGAGCCATTAGGTATCGTAGGGTCTCATAGTGGGCTGGAGGAAGCTGCAACAAACCTTCATGAATGGCCTCCAACCTTGATTCAGCATTTGGAATTTCTACATTTCGTAAGAGAAATTATTTGTGTCAGAGCACTGCAGAGTAGTACCAACACAGTAATTGCATAGAATTGCCCAAAGAGAGCCTCTTACTTGCAGCCTGAATAAATTTAGAGTACAAGTCAAACGTAATGACAGGAATTGGAAGGTCTCTTAAGTAGAGCTTCAAAGCACCAGCAATGATGTTGATGTCTGCATAGGCATTGGCACTGATATCTGCCTTTTCACCATCTGTTGATGAGAAATAAAAAAAAACATCACTGACACATAATTCTATATTTGGATACAGTTATAAATAAAGGCTGAATGTGAATGTGTGTGTTGTATGTCTATTTGCTGTGCTGCATCTGAAACAAGCTTCTTATTAAAATTATGAACTCGTAAACGAAAACCTCAGAGATCTATATCCCAAGGCACAGAAATATGAAGTCAACAAACCTCGGTCAAAGGCGAGCCTCACATCCTCTATATGCTCTGAGAAGCCAGACACTCTGTAGAGTCCCTCTGATTTCATACCTGCAACAAAAAATTGGGAAGCCTGTCTCAGTTTTTGGTACGCTTTTTTCTCTTAATCCCTTCCTCACCTTCCATTTTGTTCTGTAAACATAAAAAATACTGAGAGAAATGTAGGCCTTTATGCTATCAGAAGAATTAATGACATTTATAATCACTGAAAACAAGCCACTAAACTAAACTGCAGAATGAATGTTTGAGTTAAGCACTTAACAATTAAACATTATGCCTTTTCTTTCTCTGAAGTGAATGGTTGCTTTTATGTGTAATGTGATAACTTGTTAATTTTAGTCTACCTCTCAGCTCTATCTCTCGAATACACATGTCTACCACCATGGGTCGCGTCGTGTTATGAGCTTTGACAAGTGTGGTGAGGTCACAGCTGAATACTTTCTTTATCCTGCGCAGGTCCGGCTGGCAGTCGCTGGGAACCAGTTTGGAGCACTGTTTGTGTACATTCAGCCCACAATCTACACAGAGCAAGTATGAGACAAAAAGAGAAAGGGAGGGAGATTACTCACAGACTGATGATAACACAGCCATCACATCAGGCATAAGAGAGCAGTTTGAAAAGGCTTCCCAAAGTCAGTGATAAACTGCACTGTCAGTCAGCACAGCTGCAGCTAAGCTGAAAGCTGTACTGCACCAAAGGTAGATAACAGTGAACATGGCAGCATGGGTTTATTTGTTGTTTTAGTCACATGGAACATGCTGGACAGCTTACAAGAGATGTGTGTGTACGAGAAGTATGCCTGCTTGTGTGGCAGCACCGCCTGGAATGACAGCTTTGAAGGAGCAGACACGGTTTTCCGACTGAAATCTTTCATTGCAAAGACATTTTTACTGCCCGAGTGACGTTACCGCTGGTCTGGTGATTGGGTTCCTCACTCTCAGTCAGTACTTGCAGAGAGGGTGAAGCAGGAGATAAGGAAAAAAACAGAGGCTAGACAGGGAGTGAGAGAGGACAAAGCAGTATCTCCTGTTTCCCATAGCACATGAGGTGTCTGATGATACCAGTGTTTGCCTCTGGCTTATCAGCATGTTAAATGTCTCAACAGCAAACACTCTGTTAAGAGCGAAAGCATCCAAGTCCTCCAATGTGCACACCCAATTCAGGACTGTGTATGTGCAGTGGATGAATCTTGTGACCAGGGACCCACTGAAAACCCCACTGGGCTTGAATATGCTCAGTCACTTAGTTCAAAAGTTCTGCTTCTAAATTTGATCAGCAACTACAGTATACATAACCTGTTTGTGACCCGTTTTTTTAAACATAGATTATATATGTACATAATTTATTTGTAGTGTTGTCTATTGATAGAGAAACATAACTTCTGTCTGCATATCAATGCTGTCAGCATACTGCGTGGCATTTGTTTGCACATTCTTGGGGTGAAGACGGTTAAAAAAAAGAATTTTGATGCTTTGATGTAAAAATTTCTTTCAAGCTGGACGTAGTTGAACTACCACCAAAAGAAAAAACTTTTTCAGAAAGATGGAACTGAAACACCAGTGTTGGACAGTACTAGCCACTGAGCATATATTACTTGTGTAATCCAAGCCATGCAGTTTTGATGTTGGAGCGTATAGTTACCTGAGCAGCGGACACCTTGGGCAATGAGACCCCACATGAAGTTGGCACAGTACTCGCACCAGTGCGGCCCTCGAAATGTATGTACCTGGAGTTGGAGATGACAGTCATTTCTATGACCAAACTGGAGAACCTCCGTTTTCATGTACTGGGCAGAGATAACTTTGTGATCCCACAATGCTACATGAGACCCCTTGCCAAATGAGAGCATTTGTTTATACAAGGCAGATTAAAGGATTTACTATTATGTGTCTGGCATCTGCTCCACGGCAATTGGATACTTGCAGGCAAGCACAGAGGCAAGCCCGCAAGTCAAAATAACAGATGTACACCGACTGTGCTACCTAAAAAACACAGATAAGGTGGCAAATGAAGCCACGCCTACATGCATGTGCGCCCACACACCACTGGTACTTTGAATAGGTAGTGATAGACTGATGAGTGAAGAGGGCATATGGCAGGTAGTGAGTGGAAGGTTTTTGTTCTTTTTCAAAGAGGAAGCATACAAAAAGCTGGGGTCTTTGTAACCTGTCTGTTAAACAAAACTTTGAAAAAACTCAAGATAGAATTACGGGAATGTTAAGGTGCCCAGAGGCAAAGTATCCCCAAATTCTCTTTTGTGTATTTAAAGAACCATTGTCCCACAATGTATCATGTATTGTGACTTAGAGTTGTACAGTACTTTTCCACTCTGCTCTACAATAATCAGTACTTTAAAACAATGTCTCTAAAAGCTTTAAAATCAATGCAAATCAATGTGCTCTGCTGTTAATGGATTGTAGTAAAGTGCATTCATTTGTTCCCCTCAGTGCATTTAGGTGTCAGCTGTATGTGCTCTCATCAAAACCTACAACACACCCTGTAATCTGTGCCACAAGCAAACATCTGAAATAAACATATCTGTAAACGCATCACTCTAAATAATTGCTTAACCAGTGCAAAAAACTTTGAGAGCTAATAGAAATCTGCCACAATATCATTATTTATTTGAGGAAAAATGCTCTAAAGCCATGAAACTGTTTTCTTAGTTCTCATTTAATTCTTTGTGTTATATAAACAGTTGCTTACCTTAAAGTTGTGGACCTTCTCATAGGAGCACTGCTTCTCCGGCGTGTCTTTCAAGGCACTCCGTCGCACCAGAGGTGAGGAGATCTGTGGACAGGAGGCCAACAGTTTAATAGGCTTCCATAAAAGAGTCCCCTTGCTCCCCAGTTTGACTCCCAGGGCCAAAGCCAGCAGCTCCTGATGCTTTCGGTCCTGTCTTTTGGACTTGTGCGTTATCAGCTCCCCTCCTAAAACTCTTTTTTCTTCTCCAGCCTCCAGGCTTGCCTGGTTGGTTTCCCACAGACTCTCCATCTCCTCTGGGGAAAAGTGTGAAGGGGAGATGTTGGTGCTGTGCAGCAGAAGCTGCTGGCAACAGCCCAGCGCAGAAGCAGCAGCTACACTCAACTCCCTTCTGACCCAGGAGGGCGACTGATGACAGCCAGCACAGGGTTGACTCTGCATCTGGTCTGAATCCAGAGGCAGCAGTGAACAAGAAGAGCAGGCGGAACAGTACTGGTAGTGGGTGGCCTGAGGGCAGAAGTGTGCCTCGTACAATGACCCTCTTTCATACACCAAGAAAGGGAAGAGAGAGAGAGAACAGGGAGCCTGATGGGGAGGGGCCAGGACGTTGAGCATGAGGGCTGTTGGGTACTGTCAGGACCACTTCACACAGCTCAACAGCTCTGTAAAGCAGGATCAATAGTGTAGACGCCCTCTTTACAGCACAGGGCACCCTCCCATTAGCACACTGGCTTCCAGACACACTCCGCTTGACTTAACTGGAGATAATACTCCTCTGCCAGCAGCCTCAGTTAGCACTGTCTCCTAACAGGGTCACTTGCCTGTTCAAAGACAGACTCAAGATTCTTTGGCCCAACAGAGACAAGGCTATGTCATCGTAATTCAAACAGATCTTGACCTCCAGCTATGTGAGACGGCTGGTGGAATTCCCCACACTGCCGTCCAGACTGGATCTTCCAGACATTATGGCTGCATTTGTCTCAGAGGACCAACAGAGCCAAACCATCGACTGGGATTGGGAGGGATTACTGCCCATAATCCCTACACAGGGAATAATCCTCTAGTGCCCAAATCCAAACAAAATCTCATAGGAAGCTCATTTGCAGGTCTGCAGCCATACAGTATTTTACAGTGGGTGGCTGTAAAATTCATGCTGAATTTGTCCCTATTAGCTCTGCTTGTAAACAACCAGTAAACAGCACGGCATGGCTTGCTGCTCTCCTAATTAATCAATAATCTTTGAAACAAGGCACAAAACACTGATGTCAACCCAAGATACAAGTCAAGTGACATGCCAAATAACATACACCTGCAAGATTTTATATCAAAGCACTTTTTTACTGAAGAGCTAAGCCTGACCATGGGAAGACATCATGAAAAATAAAATTGAACTGATTCATTAAACAGGAGGAAAAGGTCAGTAAGTCAGTAAGCAGTGGATTTGAGATGATAAAGAGCTGGAGCAAAATCAGTGTGGCGAGGCAGAGAGCAAAACACCCAAAGGGCAACTGCAAAGCTCAGATAAAATGAAAGGATTGGCAGCTTACAGACACAAGCAAAGTAAAAAGTTGCTGCGGGGAATTTGTGTACCAGCTTTTTCTTTTTGTCTCTGTTGTCTGTGGGCAACAGTTCACCGGCTGATAGCTGCAGAGTGACAGGACAGGTGAAGATATTTGTCACTGTGGTTGACATTCTTTGAAAAGACCTATACATACCATACCATACAATTCTGCTCTACGGCTAAGTCTGCAGGGACAGATGAGGAATAGACCACTGAGATATTTTAGCTTTACAAGGTGGGGGGGTGGGGGGGCGACGAGGGGCTGTGTTCTTTGTCTGCAGGCAGATGGCTTCTTGTCTCATAAAGAAAAGCTTGGAAGAAAGAACACAAAACATGGTCAAACAACAAGCTCTACTTTCTCTTCAGTGGCTTGACTCTTTTATTCCAGCTAGGCTTTGTGAAAGCACAGCTGAGTGGACTCTGACACAGTAAGACAGCAGGATATAACTACCCACACCCTAAACATCTCCAACAAATAGAAAAATAGACACACTGTGAAGGGTACAGCAGTTAAAGACATTATCCATTATTCAAAAAATGAAGGAAATGGCTACTTCTGTCTGCATTTGGAGCACTGAAAATTGATCTACTCTGCATCTGAGGCTGGAAATAAATAACCACTTTTAAAATCCTGGAAATGGAGCATAACTACATTTTACAACTAAAGACGTCTATAGTTGTTTTTGCATTTGTATAGCAAGAAACTCTAGGGAGAGAACAAGTAATTATCCTAACAAACAACATGAAAACGTCTTTGGTCATCTTTCCAGGGTATGTGGGCAAACCAGTCTGTCGAGAACCCGACTGAGATTAAACGAGTGTGGTGAGTATCAGGAGGAGTGTGGCTGAGGTTTTGGCCACTGAGCAAATTCCTGCACATGCAAAGAAAAGGAAACTCATGAGGGTGATCTACAGGTTGTGTCAAAAACCTCCTCTCACCTCCTGGGAGTATTTTAATTACACAAGAATTTGCAGCCATGGCAATATGGAGGCATTTACCGGACACTGGGTAAATATATGTGAAGGTTGACTGTACAGTGAAGCTACTGTGGCTGTGATGACTCGGGCACGGCTGTGTAATTAGTAAACATGAAGTTCAAAAAGCGACCACAAACTAGGTCTCCACTTCTCATACATGTAATATTCAAGCAGACAGAGAGAATTTTTCTTGACAAGCAGGAGGTTTTCAAATGCTGGCTGACAAAGTCTGCCAACATCACAGCTGTCACTGACTCAGATCCTCATGTATAAAACTTGGCAGGAGGAATATGGAGTCATTTTTACATAACTGACAATCTGACATTTAGTTCCAGATTTCCTTGCCCCAGGGAGCCTTTTGGAGACTGCTGCCCACAAAACGTTTAATATCGCAACTCCAAATCAAAAATAAAGCAACCCTGCTTGACACGGTTTAATAAAGCATCATGTGTTAAACAAACATAGGTTAATCTGTATGTCTTGGAGCTCGTCTGAGTGCAATTCTACGCTCCGGAGTCTTCCTAGTGGTTGACTGTTGAATCTGTAGTTCTAAGCTTATTTAAAACCACAATAACTCAATAGACTACTGACTGACTGATGGCCATTAGGTCAAAGTGCTTGCATTAATGGTTCATGTCTCAAGTTACAAAAACAAAACCGAAGTCTGATGATATTTATACTGCAGCTGATGCTTATGCTGACAGGGCAGTCATACTGTATGTCTGTCAAACTGACAAATTACAAGTTGACATACTGAAGACAAAGAACCATCAAAGCAATAAACTGTCTTCAAGCTGATGAAGAAGAAAAATATACTTTATATATATGATCATCAAAATAGATCCTAAGAGAATCTCTGTGTCATCATCAAGCCAAAAATAGAGAAGGAAATAAGATAACATTGCCACCTAGTGGAAAGACACTTTGGATTTTTCTCCAGCAAGACATCTGACATTCTCCATTTATAAATCATTCACAGACTTTAATCTGAAACAGCCTGCAAGTGACAATGACTACAATGTGTAGTGTGTCTCATCCAAGATCAGTGTGTCTGATACGCATGGCAGGCAAAGCAAACTCTCAGTCCCCTCGGTCATCATTACCTTTCAGTGGAGGCAATGAAGCATGACAGCAGTGAACGCACCCAGGGGCCACAGGGATAGTGTATAGTACGTCTTACAGGACAAAGTGCCCTCTCAGAAGCTCTCTCATCCTACTGTAAATGTGGTGGAAATGTGCAGAAGCATGGAAGCAGATCAAAATCCTGGTTTTATAACAGTGTCTGTCAAGAAGACAGTGGAAATGTTGCAGATAAATTACATGTACTGAGAAGATGAGACAACTGAAGGTTTGATATCAGTAAGATGTCAAACTAAGAAACCAATTCTGGCTAACTACATGTGGTTTTTAATGCATTGTAGACAACTCAAATCTTTGCAAAATTGCATAACAAAAGCTCTGAGTGCTCAGCGCACTGCAATTTCAGAAAAATACATGCAAATAGACAAAACACAAGCAAACAAAATTTCACAAAGTGTGTGCAGCAATTAGGAAAACAATGGAAATGTTTACAGGGGACTAGGAAGTTATGGAGACTGCTGGGAACAGCAAGACTGGGACACACTTTATGTCTTGTTATCATAGTGACTCACGAAGCTACTGAAATTGAATACCCATCAGTGTTGTCGGAAAATGTTAGTTAAAACATGTCTGCTGGCGTGATTCAATTTTCTGTATTTGCATAATTTTTTTCAGTGCACTGAGCCCTCTGGACCACTGTTCACAAAGTGCCCATCAATGAGAAAATGAACAGTTTTTGATTAACCTAAAATTCAGTTTCAAGCAATTATTTATTAATAACATAACTGCTGATAATATGTATGTATTGTATCGAATTAATCAGTCAATTGCTGTTTGCTGATTTTTACTATGATACCATAATACTATGGTAGAGAAAGGGAGTAAATCCTCACAGTGGAAAAGCTGGAAGAAGAAATGTTTTAATCACTTTGGTTGAAAAATAACTAAAACCATTGGTTCTTTTATCAGTATAGTTGTAGATTATTTTTCTGTCAATCAACAATTATTTGTTGATTAGAATGACTATCATTAATCTATATACAGTATACATTGCATTTATCATTTAACCAGTTAGGCTGTAAAATATAAAAATAAAAACTGTAAAGGAGTTTTAGAATTTTTCTTATCTCCAGGTTGACATGGTTACATTATTTTGTCCCACCAGTCAAAAACAAAATGTACTCACTTTACAGTTACATAAAGCTACATAAAAGGGCATTCTGACCAATCAGTAATTAATCACAGGATACTACTTGCGTTTATAAAGTTTCAGCTTTAATAGCAAGCAGATTTGTAAGGCAGCATCCTACTCAATCTTTTGCCCTCGTTATACTGTGGTCTTATTTTGTTTTCATTTGAATTATACTGTAGATACTCATCACAGCAACCCTCTGTGGGTTAATGTAACCTGAAAGTATATTTACATATAACTTGCCTTTCTAAACTATAGATATCAAGTTCTAGACACATAAGGAAATTAATACTCTGAACACTTTTGAAAAAGGTTCAGGGTTTTTTTTGTAAATTTGCAAAACTTTCTAAAAATATGTTTTTACTTTTTCATGGGCTATTGAGCATCAGCATGTAGGTAAAAATTTATTTTTATCTGTTTATTATTTTAATAAAATCTACAACCTAATTAAGTGTGCAATTGGTGCCCCTGGAGACAGGGGCAGTAATGAAACGTACCCTTTCGTCTCTCTGGAAGGTAACTCTGCGTGGCTCTGTGCGTCCGCGGCTCAGCCTGTGAACCGTCTTGTCCTTGAGTAGCAAGGTGTAACCGAGATGCTCATAGATGGGGTTAGTGGTCATTTTGGCAATATACTCCGCTGCCTTGGTCTCAATATAGAGCGTGATGAGGGCGTCTGTCACAAGGTCATGGACCGACTCAAACCTCTTCTCCCCAACAAAGTGCTTCCCATCGTAGAACAATCTGTAGTTGAGGGTCTGGTGCCCAAACCTGGATTGAGATACATGGGTGAGGATGTTGCTGAACAGCGATGAGCAGAAGTTGAATTGGTTGAGTAGTACAAGGTGGAAACTGAGCAAGCTCTGGGCTGCTGATAGGCTCGACCTTTTATGGATTCTGTGCTGCATACCGATGGTGTTGGTACCTTAAGGCCAAGGTGTGTGTCCCTGGCTGTCTTTGGCTCTCCCTGATGAGGTACGCACCCTCTGCTCCTGCCAGCAACTCATCTGCATACTCTCGAGAGATCACGCCATGAAATCTGAAAAAACAAAAACAAAACTATATATATATACCCCTTTGTAGAATTATATTTTATCTTACTGTACACATTTTGTTTGATGTTATACTGAGAATTTTACCAAAGCATGGAGACACACACATATATAAAACACAAATCCACCCACTTAAACAAACCCTAACCACATCTAACAGGCAGTAGCGATAAATTCAACCGAACTCTGCACAATATTTAAAAAAAAAAAAGAGTATAAAAATGATGATGGTAATTAAGTCACACTCACTCTCTGCCATAATATTTGGGTCTGCTCTCCATCTGTAAACCAGAAAAAGAAATATTGGCTGGAGCAATATGATATGAGAACTCAATTAAATGGCTTTGCAAATTGTTCTTACAGCCTGTGTGAAAGATGAAGGACTCTACACCACAGGACAGATTATCTCCATCTGTGCCTCCCTGTCTATTCACAGCTACCAAACCATGAAGCCAAATCACACAGAGTGTGGAGATGAATTAAAGGCAGTGCAAGAAAACAGCTGGTGAAAGATGGACAGCTGCAAAAAAACATTTTTCATCATGAACATCAATCTTGAACATTCTCTATAATAAAGGGTTGTTTTACTGACATAATCTTTTACAGAGACAATTTAATTATGAAGACCCTCTTTCTATACAAAGGCACGAAAAAGCGCTACAGATGTCAGCAAAAATGTCTTTGCAGTTATGAGCAGAATGGATTTATGGGAACGCTTTGGTAATATGTCAAACATCATTTTGTGCTTTGTATAAATGGGTAACCACTAATCTCACATAGCCGCCCACAACTTTCACTTTGCTCATCATAGTCTGGCAAAACAGGATAAGACACGTGTCATTTCTGGTAGGCAGTACAATAGAAGACTGACAGTTAACTCAGTGACTGCAGTAACAACTACAGCAAGCACTTGTTCTGTTAGTTTTATTCACATAGCTAGGGGGATTAAGTCGATGCTGCCCAAAGTGTTAAACCCATTCTTTCTGCAACAGCATTCTGCATATGTCTGAAAATGTTTTGGATCATAAACATAACCCAAATCATGGTCAGATTTTAAGTCTAGAGGGAAAACTAAAATAAACCAATTAACCAAATCAGAAAAAAAAATCACACAAATGTATTTATTTATTGTGAAATATGATCCAAACTTAAATATTTGTGTGACACAAAATTAGCATGAACGTGAACCCGTGTTTTCAGTAACTGGTGTGACCCCTTTTAGCCCACTGCTATTTACAGAACATCTTCAACTCAGGGATGTTGGTTGGCTCCCTGTCTGCTTCAGGTTCTTCAACAGCATTTCTATAGGCTCATGATCAGGAATTTGCCTCAGCCATTCAAAAACAATACATTTCTTGTATGTTGTTCTGTTGCGCTTCATTTCACGGATATGATACCTCGACATTTTCCTGCAGAATTTGTTTATACAACTCATAGCTCAACAAATTAGTTCCATCAACAACTGTGCCATGAAAACCATTATTGTTCAATGTTCTCCAAATGTTGGATTAATAAACTTTGATATTTGCCTCTGCAGACGTTACCCTGGGGCTCCTTGTGACCTACAGGACTATTGCATGCCTTGCTCTTAGTGTGATCTTTGTTGCTTGTTCACTGCTGGGGAGAGTAACATTGGTACTGAATGTTCTCCATATGTACACTATCTGCCGAGTGGTTGATTGATTGTCCAGACTCTATAGAAACTCTTTAGAAACCCTTTTAAATAAAATAAAATGATTTTAAAGTGATTTTCCTCTCATTATATCTAGTTTTAGAAGTCAAATTATACTTGGAAAGTGCCAACACCACTGTTTACTTGCTACTGCAGCAGGTTTTTACCATGTTTTAATAATTCATCCTGTTTATACTTTACATTAAGAAATTACTTCCTAAGGTGCTTCCAAGTGAAAGTGATAATGAATAAATTTCAGAATCCTCATTCAGTACAAAAATATATTCAGATTTATGAGTAAGACAAATCAATTGAATATCACTCAAAGTTACTTTCTTATTAGTATGAAATTCTCTCTTTTCAAAGGGAGTTGAAACAGTCCATGGAAATAATCCATGCAGATTGAAGAGCCTGCATAACTAGCGTACCACCAAGTTTAAAACTGTTGCACATGAGATGTGAGGGTTTTGAGAAGCAGCGAGTCACTCCACATAGGTTACTCATTGGTCTGGCTCCCAGCTGCCAGAACTGGATTTGCAAGGTGCTGTGGCTGCAGTCTGGTTTTAACCATACACATTTAAAGTGAAATAAATTAGTGAAATAATTAGCTATCAAATTTTGAGACTTGAGAATTAATTACTGAGGTAAGCTCAGGTAGGTAAAATAACAAACAACTGTGGTTTCCACTTTCTCAAAGGTATTACAGGCTTTCTCTGTTTGAACTGTACACTATGAAAGGTAAACTTTTTTTTTTCACAGTTTACAAACTAAATGGTTAATAAAAGTATAGTTAATCATTTCAGATCCAGAGATGTGATGACAGATGAACTGACCTCTTGAGGACATGTGATCCTCTTTGGTCTTGGGGCTTCCTGCTGTAACTGGTACACTGTTGAGAAACACATGCACATCCGTTAAGATTGTCTTCTGAGTTACACAGCTCAGTGTAAAACGTAATCACATGTGTATATCGCAGAAAACACTGTCCTTATAATACCTCTACTTAACCACCTTTAGTCTGGCCTCTGACAACTGTTTTAACTCAGCACCAAATGGTAACAAGTAACAAAAAGATCCATTAGCTTATAAATTCAAGGCTAAGCAGCCAGTGGTTTACATGACAGGGGCCATACATCTATAATTCATTTGTGTGAATTAAGATCTATGTCCATTTAGAACTGCTCACTGTTTCTTTTGACTTCGAAACTGAAGAGCTTAGACTTTCAAATACACACATGCTGCAAATGGATTAGACGAAAATGTAAGTACTGGGGGAACAAGGAGCAAATCAGTGAAGCAAAGTGAAAATGGAATTGAAGGATTTGTGGCAGGCTGAGTAATCACTGCAAACACCTCAGCGGCCTCACAAAATTAGTACATTGCAATTTGTGATTAAAAAGTGAGAGAAGCCAAGACACTGCTGCTGCTGCTGTTTCTGCTGTTTCCCTGAACTGGATGTCTGTCAGGACAGAAATATTTCCACAACAGAAGAAGAAGAATCAGCAGCAGAGTGTGGTTTCTTTCTTTGTATTCAATTTTTAACCCTTTGTGTTTCTGAAATTTCTCCTCTCTTTTGACAAGCTAAAACATCTCCAAACCAGACTCTGTGTAAAAACCCTGCAATATTAAAAGAGTAAAGTCTTGTCTGTTTTATACGATAATGCACTCACTCCTACACGCTTGGCAGTCCATTGCTTGTGAGATGAACACTGAAGACTTACAACTGTGTCCTCATCACCAACACTACTACACTACAGGAAAGAAATCGCTGTGTGAGGGTGAGCTAGTTCTTTGCTGCAGCAGATTCTCCAGGCAGGGGAAGGAAGACTCCTAACTGTGAATTTTCATGTTTTGTCAGGTTGACTTAAGCCAACCAGCACGATCTGGACATTATCCACTCCCGTGACACAGTGAGCTCTAAAAATACCTCACCAGAGACCAAGAGGAGTCAGGAGAAGATGGGACACGTGAGAAACACATTATTACAAAATTTTACAAAAGACATTCAATTACAGGAAAATTATTTCTGATCAACTTCAAGAAAAGCAGCTGAGGAGTCAAACCATTTCCCCACTACATAAACCCACTGTATAATAAGGAGGGTGTTCTGAGGACCCCGTATCAGCTGAGCCTCTATGCAGGCAGAAAATCTTATTTACCATTTGTGGCAGTAACCTATTTTACTCAGAGATCAGAAACATGCTGCTTTGCATTTATCCATGTGTGAATGTGTTGTGTGGGCGAGTATGTTTCAGTGTGTGCCTTTTGTGCCTGTGCATAGCTTTTTGAAAACTGCAGCATATCTAAGTGTACCATGTACAATAAAACCCAACTAGTCCAAGTATAGATGAAGGTTTATTTGCTATTTATAGCACACAAATGATTATGTTGTTATTTAAGGAAACACCAAAGGCCAAAAACAGGCTAAAACATTTCTAATCAGCATATAAAATGAGTTACTCACAGTATGACTTCCATATGGGTGGTTGATAATCCTCGGGGTCTAGAAAACACAAAAAATAAAGCAGGTTGTAAGCTGGTTATAAACTCACAGAGGTGTTAATAGACTGTGCCCTGTTTTATCTCATTAAAATCTCCATTTCTTTCGTATTCCCAGAGGAGAGACTGAGCCCTTCACCACAGTTAAGTCACTGTTGTTTATCTCTCTCTTATAATTATGCATATGGCTTCACTCTGTGCAGCTGCCTCTTGAGATACACTATTGAATACACCTCTAATCAGTGTCTCTGCTTCAAGGATAATCAATACAGATGTTTGCAAATGTCGCTAAACATCACGCTGGCACATAGCTGATTTATATGATCAGTAGGCAGTGTCCTGTAAACATGACACCTCTATTCTGAGATACGAGTGCAAACACACCAATCAAAATGAAGAGAAGTAGATACAATGCACAATTTACCACCCACAGCAAGACTTTCCTCTGGGAAATATAGAGACCAATTTATGATTATGTGAACACATTCCTGTAAAATATGACGGAGTGCGCGGGTTAAGTGCAGCATGTTAGTTAAAAAGAGAAGGAGAGTAAATGCCCTGTAGCAACTGATAATTTACTGTAGTAATTACACGGTAAAGTAATGACTTGTAATAAAATGTGTCACTAAATTAGTCAAAAATGTGACAAAATTTGCTACTGTACTAAACTGCAAGAAATATAATGTACTTCTTTGGCACATATTTTACTCATAATAACGGTAATAACACTGACATTTGTCAACACAAGGTCCAGCATATTTGTTTGAAAGTTTTAACCCCACCTCACACCAACAGCAATTATATGTGTTGAGGCCGAAGTGTGGTTAAAAAACATATAATTTAGACTTTACATTTTTGTTTTGTATATATTAACCTGGATATATGAATCATTACATTACAATTTATTTGTTAAATCATTACACTTACACCCAATAAAGTGTTAATGCTTCATCAAACAACTATAATCTAAAATTACATAGTACATTTTGACACATTTACAGAAGTGTTTTATACATATTTTAAACGTTATTGTAAGTTCAGTTTGCTTTTCCCATGGTGAGGACCCAATCATAAAGTATGATTCATGGTGGTCTATAGCGATCACATGACAAATGCACTAAATATCTGCTATGATAAGAAATAATTATCTGCTTTTCAGATGTTAAATATAATATGTCTCAGCACCACTGCTGAAAGTTTCAATTGACTGATTGCATAATGAGTCATGCTGGTCCAGAATATACATGTCGTTCATTTAAAACATTCCTTTGCACTCATCGGCAGATCTGCACCACACCCCTCTGGCCAGAGGGAAAGAAATAAAACACACCTGACAGGGGAAGGGAATCAGTTAATGAAAACTAGTGAGCACTTGTTGGATGTGGGTACTGAGATACTGGCAGAGAAGTTGTGAAACTTACTCATATAAACATCAGCATCAGTGTTTGCATGTCTATCTGTCTATCTAAGTTTTCTGTATATTCATGCTCTATTCTTATCTGTTTGACTGACTGCACTTAAAGCGCAGGCAATCAGAGTATTTCATTCACGCTGTTTTCTTTTTTCACTGCAGCAGGACGCTGGATGCGAGATTACTAAACATACTGCATAAAAAGCTCAGCACTGAATTTCACCATAATAAGACAGTTTATATGAAAAACACCGAAAGATAAAATCGGTGCATATAATCAAAAGCTGAATAATTATGCAAATGATTAAAAGCATCTCAGCTTGGTAGAGGGTGTTTAATGGTAAATGTTGTTGCTCACAGAAAGTTTTCTCCAAATAGAGCTAAATAGCCTTCAGCTTAGCCACACATTTGCTGATGTATGGCCAAGCTGTCTTGGAAAATGTATTGTCCTAATGCTGAAGCTTTGTCACTGTGTGTTGCACTGGTAACAAACTGAAAGATTTATGCCACTGCGCCTCTTTAAAGAATGGGATTTCATCTGGTTGGCTGCCAAACTTTCTTTTTTCAATCTGATTCGTTTTAATGACGAATGGCATTTCAGTGTGGAATTCTGCAGCAGCCTCTTAAGGATCGGTTCTGATGCAGACACTGGCACACGTTTGCACACACATACAAGCTACACTCAAAACCCACTCAAAACCAAACCCACACAAGCCGATACACGCACATAAACACACACAGAAATCCAAACAACATCAAAAAGAATTTCTAAGTAGCTTGGAATTTGGGTGGTGTCTGATGATCAGGGAGAATTTCAATTTCTGGAGCAGCCAGAGGCTTCTTCCCCTGAAGAAGCAGCTATTAATTGTGTTGCCCTCCATCACACACCAGCGAGAGGCATTCAATAGAATAATTACCAACGGGTATTCGCTTTGGTGACAAAGTGAATATGTGATGAATGAAGATCAAGCTCACCTGAGACTTATTCCCCAAGATATTGTTTGCTCTACACTCTGTGCCTGTGCAGAAAGTATTAAACTTTAGCACATAAAACAATACCTTGAATGTAAGTAATGAATAATAAGTACATGGCTGACAACAGCACAACACATTATGAACATTTCATGACTTGCTTGTGACTGAATGTCAATATCACTTTGGCTGATTTTTGTGACAAAAGGCAAAGTAAAGTTGTGCAGTAGATACAGAGGATATATGGTACTGATCATGTTTCACTTGTCGTTTTCCAACAACACAAAATGTAAATACTGATTAACTGCTGTATATTGTAACAGCATACAGAAAAAGTAAGTGAGCTATTTGCCTTTTCCTGGTTTCCTGCATAAATTGGTCATGACATGTGATCTGTTCTTCACCACAAGTCACAAATATGTTATGCTGAACTTCAGTGATACAAGACCTAGCCTCTCCTCTCAATACAGGTTACTAATTAATATTGGACACAACTTAAGGGTTTGCCCGCAAACACATGAAAGTGTCTTGCAAGTTTAACAGCAATCACTGCATCATATCTTAAGTGTTCTCCAACTGATATTGGCTATGTCCTAGTAGCTAGAAGGAAAAGTCTCCATCTGCATACAGACATCTTAAAACATGGTTGGTTTCACTATCACCTTAAGTTTTTTGTTTTTTTTTACAAAACAGCAGAAATGAGTCAGTCGTCTTGTGAAATCATGATAGGTAATCACGACAAGTCTTGCTGATTTAAATTTTCTGTCCCATGTTTCTATGGTCTACAGTTTGTGCATGTGATGGTCTATGTTGGGGTCAGGTTGCTTATCTGGACTGCAGGAGGGTGAATGACTTTGGGTGCTTCTGTTTGTAGTAGTGCATTTCATGCTGTGAGTGTGCCAGGAAATAATGGCATTGTTTGTGATTGCTGAAATGTTCTGGTGACATTCACCCTGAGGGTCATTCATGACCTTGACAAAGCAGTGATGATAACCATGTCAGTATTGATGTGCCTCAACCACACATTTCACCTCCAGCATTGCACTGTGTTTATTAAGTGTGTTGTTTTCTGTTCTGCGAGAACTGAAGAAGATATTCACAGCAGGTGAAGAAAACTTTAATTTCACAGTCCACTGGAATGCTTTTAGTTTGATCTGACATTGTGGTATCGACACGATTTAGACAATTCTGCATAGACGTGTCTGTTATGTTAACTGTACTTATCTGTTGTTTGCTCGTGCTCAATACATACCTAAAGTGCTATCCTCCCAAGTCTTTCCTAGATGTTCAACCTTTCCAAAATAATGTCAAATTATCCTAATCTGTCTTAAACTGAGGAGTATCACATTAAAGCATTTTTTATAATGTTGCTTAGCAGGGTCTTTTGAGACTTCAGTGTGGCTATGCGCAATTTGGCCATTTGATTAACTTGGCACGAAGAATTGAAGCCTAAACATACACACGTTCACATAGAAATAACACATTCTGGACTAGAGCCCTGATTGCAGTGATACAGATACATGCAGACCCACATGAAAAGGCGCACACACAAACACACACATACAGAGTCAGTGGGATGTAGCAGAGCTGCAGCAGGGAGACCATCTGTGTATTACACTGTTCCAAAACAAGCATTTCAACACTGTCTTAGAGCTGGCCAGAGCTGACAGGTATGAGGGTGTCTCTCTGTGAGTGTATTTGTGTGCTGCTGGGCTGCACACCCTCAGGGAAACTGAAAGACTTAAAGGACTATATTTGCATGTTGTTAAGGCTGTAAAACATGACACAAATCCAGTCCAACATGATTTACACTGGAAAGCACAAGAAACAAAAGTAATGGAAAGATTTTGAGATGAATTGCTGCATTTGCCAGAAACATCGTGTTAAGCAGACAGGCTCTCTGTAATACATGCCTGTAATTCTGCCTCCCTGACCAATTCTGTCATTTAAGCCCTGCAGCACAAGGCATACTTTCGTACTCCATCCCTCAATTTATTTTCCAAGCTTTATTTCCTGTAGCCATCTAGCAAATGGTGTGCCGCTGGTACAGTACATGCTTCCATGCCCATCCATGCCAAAAATGTGTAGGAATCTCCCTGATCTACAAGAACAGCCAGAAAATATCTTTCCAGGGAAAGAGAGAGATTGTGACATGAATGTTGCAATCATGCTGCAACTCTTTCGGTCTGTCATTTTTTCACAGTTGTCCTCAAAAATATATCATTCATCTACTATTTTTCACCTGCGCTATTACAGATTATATTTATATACATTGCTATCTGAATAATTTACAGGAAGCACAAACATTAATTAATATTTGCTTCCATAATGTAATTACTTTTACCACTGTCATAGATCACTTCTCAGCACAAAAAGCTGCTCTGACACTTGTTGAATGAGCTTTATTTACACACTCTCTCCCCACCATCCTAAACGAAAGATTACTACATACACTTATCATTAGAAGCAGCAGAAATAACTACATCAAAATCACTTTGTTTGAAGCCAGAACAGACGATCTAATATGGAGCAGAAACCGAGCAGAGCTTCATTTCTGAGTCATGTGCCTCATAGACAAGATTATTCAAATGTTGTGTCTGACTGCCAAAGAGCTCTGCATGAAAATAATAATACCCTTGTGACAACCACTCTATCCCTGGCAGTAGAGCAGCTTGTAACCTCTGATAATTATATTGAGAGCCCAACAGTAATGACAACCCTCCCATGCCACAGAAAGAAAAGACTTTCCTCTTAAAGCAGCAGTGGTCAAACTGTAAATCCACTGCTTTCTGAAACACACACATGAGATAATGCTTTGTGAAGCATGTGGTTAGCACAGGCTATATCAGCTTGGAAATGACTGCACGTCCCTCCCACTGGTCAGTACCTTGGGAAATGTGACTCTGCTCTGTGGTTTGGTTGGGATGCAGAGAGCGCAAGTAAGTAAAACAGAACATTGTATATACACAAACCTATATCCTCACCCTGTAATAAACCTATAGCTTTACTATGCAATGTTTAATTTACATTTTTGTCTGTTTGTAGGTGGAAAAAGTATAAAGGTATGAATACATATTTTCAATGTGATTTTCCATGGGTGAAAGTAAAATATTGAAAGAGCAAATATACACCAAAGTGCTGAGGCTGTTATTTTATAAACAGCCTCTCCCCTCTCTCTCTCTCTCACTCTCACTCTCACACACACTCACATACGCACAGTCTCTTTCACTCTCTTACACACCTCTGGTTGTTGGTGGGGTTTCCGCATCAAACAGCAATGTGATAGCGGACTTTGTACTTTATACCCTGGCAAACATGAGCAATACTCTTTATCAACACAGCGTGCGATATACACAGAGACAAACATGGAGATGCTATTTCATTCTAGGTTTGTTTGCACATCTGCTACCTCACTTTATGTTCTCATTATATGAGAACTGAAACCTGAAATTCACATTTTAACCATATATAAAGAGAGAGTGATTACAGTTTGTAGAAACTGTGCCAACATGAACTGAATTATTTCACTTGCTTGTAGCATAGTATAATTTTTACTGTGTCAGACAACACAACACACTAGTTTGCTGCTGCATTTTGGAAAATTGTAGACTACACGGGCCAAAGATAATCCTCAAAGCAAGCCAAGTGGAAATTCAATAAGGGACTTGTAGAGATGATTGGCAACCTAATGATAACATCAAAACCCAACGTCATACAGACTGCATCTCACAACCCCATGATTCATCTCTTATACAGTGGGATGATTTTCATTCAGCTTTAATCCTGAATCACAGCAGTCACTGGGCTCTTTAGTTTAATGAAGAAATAAAAGATTTCCTTGTGCATGTGTTTATGGTGATTATATTATGGAGAAATTGGCTTTGTACAATAAAAAAACTTTGATAATAAAAAGTTAGAATTATTGGAAGTGAAAATTCTCAGTGTCTACTCTGAAGTCAAAGTGTGGGTTATGCGAACTCTTACCTGAGGACACAGATGAACCTGAGAGACTTGAGTTGCTGGATGCTGCCATCCCAACCCTTTACACGGCTCGGTTACTCCCGTTTGGCCAAGGTGCGCTCACAGCAGCTCGTCCCCGGCGGTGAGTCCATTTCACTCACTTCGGTGCTTCACCTTTGGCAGCTGCACTGGTGACTATTTCATGTCTTGTTTCGCCCCCAGCACACCACACGTCTGTCTGAACCCGCCGATCCTTCGCCACGGCTCGTTGTGCGCCTTGCTGAGGAGCTCACGCTGCCGCAGACACTCAAGTCACTGCCACCACAGATAGAAATAGTCAGATAATATACAGGAATATGCTCCGTGGATCAGTGTCTCCAAACCATTTCCTCACAATGGACACAATCTGTAGGTCTGGGTTCTTGCGCCATGTAGATCAGCTCTAGTTTCCATGTGCCACTTTAAGGATTGTAATAAACACACTACACTGCAGTGTAGACGCCTTCTTAAAGTGAAAGTTTTGAGCAGGGCTTCCAGATGTAAGCAACCCCGGCCGGCAAAATAAGGCAAAAAACGACTTTAGTTTGGTAAAATCTAAAACAGGCGTCACTTTCGTCTCGAAACCCACTGTTAAAGAAGATTCACAAAAAACCACAGACGGTTAATTACATATTCCAGCTCTGGCACCGCATATTCCCATCAGATGTCATATTTTGTTGAAAGAACCAGAAAGAAGCTGCGTTTTTACGCCATCTGGTGGGCTTCCCATTTTGCCGACATGGCTACAAACATTGAAGAGAGCGCAGTGTTGTTCTTAGTTTGTATTAAGGAGCTACGTTGTTTGGTTAATGTATCTCAATTACACTTGTAATGCAAAGGTTTAATAGGGTATCACATTGTCATTAACTCTGATGAGATGCCAATGAGAAGAGCAATTAGCCCCCAGATGTTCCAGTCCAGATGTTTAATGGCCAATGGTTATTCAGCTTCCAGGTCAGAATGTGTGCAACTGTCAGCAAATACAAAACGAGCTGGTGTCTGATAGACAGAGAGACTAAACTACCTGTATCACCAGCCTCTTAAAACAACACCGTTTTTTTTTAAATTGAAACCATGACTTTAGATTAAGTGATCCCCCTATCATATCCTGCTTTGGTAACTTACTGTAGTTATGTTTCTGACCACTGAATGAATTCACTTGCCTTTTAGTTCTGGTCTGGTCTCCAACAGTTCATGAAAAATATATTTCCTTTCCCTTTCTTCTGTCTGGTACTGACCAGGTAAGACATAGTGGATTCACCTCACAATATAAACTAAAAAAGGCAAAAACACATGATGCAACTTTAACAGTTTGTTCTCTAAGGTGTGACAATGTTGAGATTTTTTTTTCAAATCAAACTTTTGACTTTGAAATGTGTTTTATTGATTTACAGATTGACAGATGTCTCAGCCTATAATATTCCTCCTTGGTGGTTGTCACCTGCACATCAGCACCACCAGATTTCCTCATCTCCACTCACATTTTTATAGTCTGCTATCAATAAACCCAAATCTGTCAGGTAGTGTCCCAGTTTAAGCTGTCTAGTTTTACAAAGTGTCCACAGGCTACAAATGCTTATTATTACTGCAAGTAAACAGGAAATAATGTACCTAAATTTAACTATGAACAAAAAAGGCAAATTAAATAATTAAAACAATGACAAAAGCTTGTTAATTATTTCATTGACTAGTCACTGTTTTTATACTGGATTGTGTGTTATGCACTGCTGGATGTGTTTTGTAAACTGTCAGCAGCCACTTCACTCTTTTAAAGGATTAGCAAGAAACACTCTCATTCTCAAATACCTGCAGAATGAATCAGATTCCTGCAAGACTGCGCTGAGGGTTGAAACTCCTGAATTCTGGGGGCGATCACGTGATCCAACGTGTCACATGAGCCACTCAGTTTTGGTCATGTGACTAATGTGCCTTTGTAGCTTCAGACCTGTGTGTCAATCCGCAGCAGACCACTGTATTGAGACTTGTCATTGTTTAAAAGGCTAAATCATTTTTTCTTTTTGTTCCCACTGAACATGAGGTGAGTTTGAATGTAGTTGTTTTCTGCGCCGTGTCACTGTAACACCGGATGTGAAATCTGAGCGACTTGTAGTGTTTCAGTTTCACACACCAGCGATCAGGCGTGTGTTGTCTGATATGCATTTTTGCAAATTTCACCAGGCTGCTGAAGGAAACTCTGGGGTTCCTGTTACTGTGGGTCTGTCTGGACTCTGCACAAATACGGGGCTGCTCGTCGTTTTTCTGCAGAAAATCTCACCGTGTGAGCGACCTGAATGGAGTCGACCCAGGATCTCCTCTCTTCCTTACTCCTTACATAGAGAAGGGTGCCATAGATGAAGGTAAAAGGACACACATCACCCAGCACAGTACTTATGATTGCTCACTGTTGCAGTTTTCTAATGATCGTAGTTGAGAGGCTGCTGCCAGTCAGTCTGTACGGAAGTTAATGTGCTGACATTTCTGTTCCTCCAGCCAGGAAACTGAGTCTGGTAGGAGAACTGCCTGGTCCCAAAGTCAAGAGCTATGCTGGGTACCTCACTGTAAACAAGAAATACAACAGCAACCTCTTCTTTTGGTTTTTCCCTGCACTAAAAGTATGCTCACATTTTCTTCTTTCCTCCATCAAGTGTTTTTTTTTCACATTACACAGTCACGTTAGTGTCAGTGCTGCATTTTGGGAGAGGATAAAGCAGAAAGAAACTTTGAGATAGGCTCCTGGTATTGGGTTTCACTCAAAGTGTGATAAGAAATGTAACTGTGTGTATGTGATCAGCTGTAGTAGGTGAATGGCAGCCATGATAGCAGACTTTGTTTTGTGTAAAAGGCCCATTGAGTGAATGCTGAGTGAATACTTTTTGTGGAACTTGAACATTTTTGTTGAAGTGATAAATCAGTAACCACGTCTCATATCTGTTTTTATTACTTAAGTGTAGTAAAGTCACATGTCACTTTCATGACACTATATGAAAGGCCAGCATTGTAACCTGCAACATTACATTAAAGTGCATGATCTATTTATTTTTTTACAGTGTATTTACATCCCCTCTTGGTACAGTCACTTAAATTTTGTCATTCTTACAGCAGTCAATATGCAAACAAGTGTCTCCAGTTTATTTTCACATCGCATTAAAATTAATAAAATCTTCATTTCAGCCATGAACTTTAAAGTGTTAACAATCAAATACACATTGGATTATTTTCCACAACTCTACAGTCAAATCTGACCTTGTTTTAATCCTAATTGCTATCCCCAATAAGTAATTTTAGTGTTAATAACATTTTGTAAAGTTCTAATAATGTTTTGGGTTTTTTTTTTTTAAAACTTTGCTTATAAACTAAATTCACCACAAGGTGGTGCTGAGATCTTAACGTTATTTTCTCCCTCACCTTTCTGGCAGCCAACCCAAGAGAAGGCTCCAGTCCTGCTGTGGCTGCAAGGTGGACCTGGTGGTACCTCCATGTTCGGTCTGTTTGTGGAACATGGACCATATGTGGTTTATAAGAACTTGACACGTGAGAACTTATTTTTGAGCTATATGATCATGTTAAATATGTGATTGTAATGATTTGTGTTTGAACATTCTGCTTGTGTTTTCTGTCTTTGCAGTTGGTTGGAGGAACTACGCTTGGACGACTGCATATTCAGTTTTGTACATTGACAATCCAGTAGGTATTACTTATTTATCATTTGACAAGAGCTACATGAAATCAATGTTTTACTAAAGGTTTCTTGGATAATCTGGCTTTTTAATCAGCAAGAAGTAAAAAAGGTAGTTTTTTTTCTCCAGGTCGGTACAGGCTTCAGCTTCACTGATGATGACAGAGGTTTTGCGCAGAATCAGGATGATGTTGGCAGAGATCTGTATAGGTACAGAACAGCCATCAAACTCAAACATTAGTCATTTTGTTATCTGGACCTTTGGGTTTACTGTTTTGCTACTGGTTCTTTTATCGTTTCTGTGTCTTTTCTTAACAGTGCTTTAACGCAGTTTTTCCAAATCTTTTCTGAGTATCAGTCCAATGACTTCTACGCAACTGGAGAAGTAAGATGTGTCT
>JAUBNQ010000008.1:12333732-12379866 GCA_032353495.1 Ctenopoma kingsleyae | reverse complement strand
AGTCTTATGCAGGGAAGTATGTTCCTGCCATTTCTTACTACATCCATAAGAACAATCCCACTGCCAAGGTGAAAATCAACTTTAAGGGAATGGCTATTGGTGATGGGCTCTGCGATCCAGAAGTGGTGTGTATCCAATTTTTTGTTTAGGTATTTGTTGCTGTGTGAGAGTTGCCCCAAAAGCCTAATCTCTCCATCTCTTATCTTTCATCTGAAATATAAATATTTTACTTTTTTCCATTTCAGATGCTTGGTGGATACGGTGAGTTCATGTATCAAACAGGCATGATTGATGAAAGCCAAAAGCAGTATGTTGTCCAGCAGACAGATTATGGGGTGAAGCTCATTCAGCAGCAGAAGTGGGTGGAGGCTTTTCAGGTGAGAGATGCTGAGTGCCTCTTACGTTTATGAGAATACAAAATGAATAATCATCTTTTATATAGAATGACAGTAATTTCCTATTGTTAAATGAGTCCATGTCACAGATTCAGTTTGCATTATGAAACAAGCATTAACTGTGTGAATACAATCAAAGAACATTATTGGGATCTAGACATGTGTTTTCAGGTTTTTGATCGCTTGCTGAATGGTGATGTGGATCCATATCCCTCGTTCTATCAGAATGCTACAGGCTGCACCAACTACTTCAACTACATGACATGTCAGGTACTCGGAAACATGGGCAGACCTAATATCTGTCTGTGTTTGATTTCTAAGAGCAAAACCAGTCCTAAGAATGCATGCACATAAATTATTCAGTCTGGATAACCACAATATACCTTTGTGTACACCACAGGAGCCAGAAGACCAGGAGTACTTCTCTCAGTTTGTGACACTGGCAGCAGTACGACGTGCCATCCATGTGGGCAACCTAACGTTCAACGACGGCTCGAAGGTGGAGAAGCACCTTCTGCAGGATGTCATGAAGAGCATCAAACCGTGGCTGGGGGTACTGATGGACAACTATAGGGTGAGGGATGGCGAATTACCTACTGTAGTTTGTCTTCAGTTACTCTATGGCAACGTGATTTATCTCAGTTTAGTTTCAGTTGTATTTTGTTCATCGTACTATGATCACTCCTTAGGTCTTACTCTACAGTGGTCAGCTAGATGTAATTGTAGCTGCTCCTTTGACCGAGAGGTTCCTGCCTACTGTTAACTGGACCGGAGCTGCTGAGTACAAAACAGCCCTTCGCTTCCACTGGAAGGTTCAGCCCAGTGACACAGAGGTGGCAGGTTATGTAAGACAAGTGCAAGAGTTTTTTCAGGTGAGACAGTATTCACTAGGACTATCCACTTAAGTTGAAAATAATTCCACAAAGACTAAAAGTCTGAAATCTGTCTTCTTGTCACTCAGGTCATCATCCGAGGAGGGGGACACATTTTGCCTTACGACCAACCAGCAAGATCCTTTGACATGATTGACAGATTCCTCTCGATGCGGGGCTGGATATAAAATGGTGGTGTGAAAATACAGCAAAGCACCTCCACCTTAAAGAGCAATTGAGTTTGAAAGACTGGTTGTCACATCCTGTATAAATCAGCACATTGTTGGAGTTGTACACATCTTTGCAGCTCATGTATTTTAAAATTTTTTTAGCAATTCAGGACAGCTTACATTTGTTTTAGGACTTTGGACTGCCCGCTAACACATTACAAACTAAAATGAGTTATCTTGACCTGCAGTCAAACCTCTGAATCACTGCTCACATTTCAGATTTTATTTCCATCAATAAATAATAACAATTGAGAGAAACCTAAATGAATGAAAATCATGTTTATGTTTTAGGGAAATATGGTTTATGTTGCATTCAATCAGTACATGTTTGAAGATGAAACTGGAGAATTAACTTATAAATAATAAAATGTTTTTTTAAATGTTCTGATTTCAGTAAATCCTGCAGCAGTGTGTTTTAAAAGCACAAACTCACTTGTGGGTTTTTTTTTCTGTTGGTCAGTCAACAAAGTGTACACCAGGGGTCACTGTGCTCCAAAGACATTTCAATGATAAAATGCAGAAAAAAACCCAACAACACATCACTTTGCAAAAACAAAGTGGAGAAGAAGTTTATATCCTTAGATACAAGGTCATCTGAATGTAGCTCCTAAAACCAATATGAAATCATTAAACAGGAACTGGAAGAAAAAGTATAGGGGCATCTTTGCATGTTGTAAGCTTGCTGTTGCAACAATACACAATGCTTGTTAAGTGACACACAGCAGTGCTTCTGTAGTGATCTGGCATTTTGATAGACAGAATGCCATAAAGATGTTTGTGTACTGAAGTTAACTTGTTATGTCATCAGGCATCTATCAAGCAGTCTAGACACTTTAATAATTAATGTGTATTCTAAACCTTTAAAACATAACTATTTAATGAGCAGTTATGTCTCAAGGACAAGCATTGGGAAATATTTGATTTGAATTTTCATAGAAACAACTAAAAGATGTCATAGACATCAAATCACAACAGTTCGTATATTACAGAACAAGTGCTTTATTTTCATACTGTAATGTAACTGCAGTGATAACTTTAACATCTGTACAGATGCAAAACAAAAGGGAGACAATGTCATTAAAGACACAAAAAATGTACAAAGTTATGCAGGCAAGAAAGAATTCATCAGTTCATTACGTATAAACAATGTATTTAAGCGCTGAAATGAGCCTCAAAATATAATAAAAGACAAGTGCTATGCAAACATTATTTACAAACATGTACCACACATTTACTCCCTTCAAAAAGAAAGGTGGTTGCATTACATGTACAGGATTACAGAAATTAATGACATTATGTACAATATTTATAATTTTAAATTTAAAATAACACAGTTATAACATTATTAATGTGTAGGAATTGTTCTCCGCTTCTCACACAAATCCACACAGACACACTCACACGGCTCGTCCATCTGTCCTTTTAACCTGCCTATACAGTAACAAATGCCTTTTTTTTTTCTAAAAACCTTGCTCCACTGTCAAAAACGAAACTAGACTCTCTCATAACTCTAAAATAGCAACAACCTCCAAATGTTAATTCCAGTTGAAAGTGTTTCGAGGTCACATATTTTCACATGTAAGAGGTTAATTTGGAATGGTTAACAATATGGTTAAAAAAACAACCAACTTAAAGTTGGGTTGGTTGAACAAAGCCCTTTTCAAGAGAATCAATTTCTCTGTCTCATCATCACACACACTAAACTGCACACACAGACTTGAAGGAGAAGATGAGACATGAATGCCTGAATGTAACCCATTTTGAGAATAAAGATCATATTAAATTCACATCCTTCACTTTGACAAAACTGTAGTTGGAGATGTTTTAAGTAAAAAGGGCATAAACTATATGATGCAGGGTATTTGAGGTTCATCCTGCAATGAGAGCTCTAGTTTCCCTTCTTTTATCTGTAGACGTGTGACGCATGCCAGGCACACTCTCTCTCCACCAATTTTCTAGCTGGTGTGTGATAAAGGAGAATCACTGAGAATTACTCGGACCTTAATATGGCTATTCTACCCTCTGGCATGACAGAGGACAAAGTGCATAGACAGCTCCGCGATCGCTCCACCTGTCAGTGGAATGTATTTCATCCATCCTGCTGTAAAACACAGTGCTTTATGGTCATCATGCTAATTAATTGACATTCCTGGTCATAGGAACGAGAGAGAGAAAGAAAGAGGAGATGTGGTCCGTCATGAGAAGGCATTAAGTTTCAAGGCTGGAAGGGAGAAAGATAAGGTCAAGTCTATATCATTATCAGCATATCCATCACTAATCTAAAATACAGAGGAGGCCTGAGAAAGAGAGGATAAGAAATTGATGAAGAGGTCAGAGGTCAAATGGATCGTGGATTATATTCTCCTTGGTCAGCTGGTTTTGCACTAACTTACAGCAGACATCTATAATAAAGCCAATAACAGAGAAAATGATAATTAATACATGATTGTTTAAAAAAACATAACAATATTATAGTGATGGAACTAAATTTCTGTTCCCTATAAGCCAACAAAAGATTTTAAGAAAACGTCAGGCACGTTGTGATATTTTAGAAAGCACAAGCAAAAACTACTTCCCTTTAGAAACTGTAAAATACTTTACTACCAGTGGTGGGATGCCAGTATAAAAAACAAAAACATGAGTTACTTTCTGACAAACTGAAGCTTTACATACCCACTGAACTTTGTTCTGCAGTGGAAAGAAGGTAAAACACATACTACACATAATTCACATGCACACTCAAACCTATGAAGACACAATATTCTAGTCATTTGGAATTTGAATCCAGAATTTGGATCCAGATGCACAAACACACACAAAAAGAGGCCTCAATAATTAAAGCTTCAGTTGGTCCTGGAGAGCAAAGGAATTCGTTCCAACTCCTGAGCTGCCTCACTGGCATCACAGTGTACAGTTCTGTAGCTGTAACAGCATCGTATGTCCTCTGGACCAGAGTGGCTTGGCCATGCTGATCATAATGTGGACATACAGTAGAGAAGCTGATCAATACTGAGATGTATTGCTTCCATTTGATCATACGCAATTTTCACTGTCATGCTGCGTTTTACACTCTTTGAGAATCCCACTGACAGGGATAAGGCTAACAGTCATATACATTTCTAAGAAAGAAAAGGATCATTACACATGCTTGCATATTTCTGTCTACACG
Organism: Ctenopoma kingsleyae; assembly: GCA_032353495.1. Taxonomy (NCBI): domain Eukaryota; kingdom Metazoa; phylum Chordata; class Actinopteri; order Anabantiformes; family Anabantidae; genus Ctenopoma; species Ctenopoma kingsleyae. Next base: position 12,375,200 of record JAUBNQ010000008.1, on the reverse strand, counting down.
ACATTATGATGATAGTTTGACTTGGTTTCAGAAAACAGCTTAAAGGCAGCAACATTCAACTCACTTATTGAGAGTCCTCTGTGGGACACACATAATGCATTACACTCAGCATACTGTCCATGTGACACACAAACAATGATTTGACTGATTACTAGTCCACTGGGCATACAGAGATGTAAGATCTGCTTATAGAGATGACAGTCTGAGGCTAATGTCTCTTTCCTCTGGATCCATGACCATTGTAGTCCATTTTGTACCATCACGCAACAGAAAAAGTCACTTGAGCGCTGCATTAAATTAGCAAAAACTCCCTTTCTGCTAAAAGCACAAAAAAGTATATTAAACATAAGGTAACAAACCATATAACATTATGCATTAATGGGGTTGGTCTATAAAAATACATACTGTAGCTACTCTATAAAGAACAGCCTGACAGGCTTTTGAGGTTTTTTTGATGGAAGGAGAGAGATGCAGCATGTGCAGCTGGCAACCCCCATAAAGCAGGGGAGTAGGGATGAGTTTGGGGCTACAGTTGGGGTTTAGGCTCCCTTGACACTAGTGGATGGGGTTAATGTCTGTGTGGTGGTTCGCTTGCCCATGTACACTGTTCCCCCCTACAGGCGTGGTGGAAGTGGTGATGGTGTTGTGCTGAATGACCTGCTGCTGGGAGCATGCTGGCACCGGACTGCCGGCCGGACTGCTCTCTGGACCTGAGGAAACAGAAGAGACATCGCTGAAGATGGACAACATATGTGTAAGGTATATGTATACACAAGTGCGAATGCTTTATGACCTTAAAGCTGTACATAAGAGGCTTCAAAATATAATGTGATAGTAAAAAGAAAATAAAGACAAACCATGTGCTGTTATTGTATATAGACAGTTTTATTAGCAGAAAAAATATATATATATTTTAACTTACATAACAGATTCATACCTAACTTTTCACCTGTCGTCCCAAAATCGGCCAAAAATGGATAACACAAAAATGGAAAAGTGAATTATTCAACTCCATAAACATGCCTGATGAATTTTGGACACACTGAAGGTGACATCTGTATACGAGCTAGACTCATCAATGAAAGTCTCTCCCAGCTCAGTCTGGGAGTTGGCTCTCTCTTGCATAAAAGAACCATTCAGCCAAGGGGGATGTGAGCCTTATTTTCCTGTGCTAAAGCCACACAGGGAGGTGCCTTATCCTAATTACATGGAAATGTCACTCCTATCTGTATCAATAGGTGGGGCTCTGACGTCATGAGTAGCTGAGCCGAGGCGCAGTCCAATAATCAGTGAGATCCTGAAGTATCCATGAGAATTTCTGCAGTCTGTGGCGTTGTTGTCTGTGTGCTGAGATGCTGTCAGATGGAAAAAGAGGTCTCATACGGGATTCAGACTACCAACTCCCAGTTCAGGCAGGCTACCAGAGTGTGCAACACCCATATGACAAAGGAAGAGTCCTGTAGCAAGCGTGGGTGCTGGATACTAGCACATAGGAGTAAAGAGTCTTGGCAGTCACTAATGTGTCCATCACAGTTCAGTCTGGAGAGTTTATACCTTTCCTCTGGCAAGAAAATCATAGAGAATTTCCACTGCGGTGCTTTCTGTACTGTAGGGCTAAGGCACAGAGATGAAGGTGTGGTTTTTGGTCAAACTCCCAAGTGTGTGTGTGTCTGTGTTTATGCTTGAGCTACTCACTGAGGTAACCTTGGGACTCTTTCTGCATAGTGGTGATGGGACAGTCCTTGTGTGTGAGGAGAAGCTGCTTGAGTTGGGTCACCTCGTTCTTTAGCATGGTCACTTCATTCTGAAATGCAGGGAAAACAAAAGCATTTTAGGACTATGATCTGTGGAATCAGAGCAGACTATGCTGTTACGAGTAAGTATTAATAATAGTAGTTAATAGTAACATATTAATAAGGACATATTCCCACTGATGGCCTGATTTTTCTTAACTGAAAAGACATTTAGTAGCATTAATGTATGTTAATTGTAGGATTCTGTGTTTTTTTTCTTGTGAGTTTCCCAGCTTAATGCCAATATGACACTACATTGTCCATTTTGCCATGTTGTTTACACAGAAAAACACATTTTCTGACTATTATGAGTAGCAGTGGGTATTGTGAAAAGGTTCAGAAGCTCAGGGGGGTATTTATTTGTACCTGAAGCTGCATATTGGTCTGAGTGAGCTCTTCAGCTTTCTTCTCTAATGACATCACCCACACTTTTCTCTTCTGTCTGCATCTTGTCGCTGCTGCTCTGTTTCTCTCCAGAAACTTCCGCCGTCGTTCATCTGGATCTTCGTCCACCACTCGCCTGCGCCGCCCACTGCTGGGAGGCGGAGACTGCAGCGTCTGCGTGGGCTGCATCTGCTGAGTTGCAGGTGACATCTGAAATTTGGGTACAGAGTATTAGTATCACAGAGCTCTATAATGAGACAGTGTCTGACTCCCACCATTCAAACACACTATTCTCAGATCCCTGGAAAGCAGCCAGTCACCTGCCTGCTGTAAATGCTCCACTGTCTTCAACACCTCCTACCTCTAAACAAGCGTCTATACGTTACTTCCTACAGCTATTTCATGTCTGGCACCATCCCCTAAAACAACATCTGGTTGTGCCACGTACCCGGGGAGCCGGCTGTGGGTGTCAGTAGTGACTGAGTGACTGTGGTGATTCACCAGCCTGCCCACCTTGTTAAAGAGGTGTCAGGAGGCCGTTTTCCAACGCCCACTTTGACTCAGACTAACACCACCAGACACAGTCAAAAGGTCCATTTCTAAAACTGTACATGCACTGACAAATCTTGAAATATACTTGGCAAGGTCAAGTGTTTTCAGTCTTCAGATCTTTACCATTTTTTATGAGAACCACGGAAAATACAAGCTACATTAATGGCTGCTGTGCATACAGTGTTGTTTTAATGCCTCAATGGGACATTTGGAACATACAATGAATTGCATTTCTTGATACTGGATTGTCCATCTTCCAAAATGATTGACATAGCAGAGGGCTTTAGACAATGCTGTTTCACATCATGTTATGATTAATGCTGTGTGCAATACTTCAAAACGTCCAATTAAAATTGAACAAAATGTTTTCATAGCAAGGCTGTTCCAAGGCCATCACCATCAGGACCAGCATTTATAAAACTTCTTCTGCACCTGGAGTATCTTGTGGCCATATAATGACAACTTGGCACTGCAGGAGGAAGTGGACCTTAGACATCCCTGTGTATCTTTTATATTAACAGGTTTATAGCCTCTTTGTGACCCCTTAACTTCATAGCAGGCATCTGACATTGACCTGTAGCTGACCAGCCCTAAATAAAAAATACGTTTTAGATTGTTGCCAGGAAACTACTTGGCATTATGTCTGCAGCAAGGGAAAATGTGTTTGTCCATGAACTTACTGTGAATGTGAAGAATCATTACAGATTCACTTCTATATTAAACCATTAATAGCTGACTTCTAAAATGCTCAAAGGGATGCTAAAGAACTGCCCTCCTTTACTCAAGATGCATATGCAATAGCTTCTAGCTATATGAGGTTTTAGTGCGCACTGTAGTTAATGTGTTATTGAACTTGTGGCCTTTGCGCTGTCTAAAAGCTTCTCCTCCCTGGGAATGCGCTTTGCTTACCTGTGAAGCAGAGTGCATTGGCGGGTGCGGTGAGGTCTGGTGTGGGTGCCCAGGATGGAGGTGGGGGTTGTGGGAATTGTGATGGGGGTTGTGTCCCTGCGGATGATGATGTCCTCCCTGGCCATGGCCCTGGGTATGGTGATGATGGCTGTGGTGCTGGTACGCATGTGGGGGGGCTTGCAGGTGCTGGTGTGGGTGTGAGTGCATGTGATGGTGGGTGCCTTGGTCCTGCCGTGATGACATCATCTCCATCATATGGCCCATGGAGTTCATGTTTCCGTTGGCAATGGCGCCCGGGTGGTGCGAAAGTGCAGCCTTCAGCCTCTGAGTAGACAAAATGGACACCAAACAATATGTTTAACATTATTCTCTATGTATATTTAAGTTTGCACATGCTCTAAATGAACTGATTATCGGCATTTACAGAGTGCTGACTATGAGATGATGAATGGCTCTATAAATCCATATGTCAGGAGAACAAATCAAAGGCACTTAGACTGTCCTCTGTCTCTCCTTCAGTCCTGTCAGTCTCCCTTCCATGATTGCCATCCCACCAGTCCCTCCTCTTCATATTCCTAATAGCTTCTCTCTGCTGAGCATGTGTGTGTATGTATGTGTGTGTATGTCTGCCTGAGAGTTGAGCTCACTGGTAAGAAGTGAGCCTCAGACTGCTCTTTACCACCAGGAGGTTTGATGCTACAACCGTGTGGTCTGTTTTGCCCACACCGACCCGATGTGGCCTGGGTGTGAGACTAGAGCGAGACTCACTAAAGGCGTGCTTGTGTTCCTCATGTTTACTAAATGCACCTCTCCTCAAGAGTCTGTTTTTCTGGGCATCACATAAAGACAACTGTGGGACTAGAAAAAATCACAACCCAAACATACAAGTGCCAAAATATGTCTTCAGGCAACATCTGCTGTGCACAGACCTAGACATTTGCACCTTTACATGACTTACTTCTATTTTACCCACTTTCAGAATAAGATGATGAGAGAGTGCTGGGACTGTTACTTTGTCAATCAATGCACATCTTTTAATAAAATCTCAATGCTGATGTGAATATGTACTTGATACAGAAAATACTAAAGTCAAGTCGTTACATCCCATTTATAATCCATCTACCAGTCATGTTTAGCAGCAAAACTGAAAACAAAAGCATTCATTTCAAGGCACATGAATTCCACAAAGTGTTCTATTCTCTTTCCCAGTGCTCTCTTTCCTCAGTGAGTTCCCTTCCCCCTTCACCCAGCTGCTGTCACACTGTGTCCAGGGCTCCATATCTTTTAACAACATTCACATTCATGATTCCCACAGGGAATGGCATCCAGCTGGTCTGGATCACAGAGCTGGGATATGACTAGACTCTCACAATGTCTGTGAGTGGAAAGCTTTTTAACAGGAGGACACAGTCAAATAAATAATATTAGAAGTGAGAAAGAGCATATTTCCACTGTTTTGTATTATATTTACAAAAATAGACACCATATATGCATTTTAACATGGATTTACTAGTAGTGGAGTTGTCTTTACTTGACTTTGCATACTCAGAGAACTGCACATGAAACCGGCACACAGAAATTATGACCTTGTAAAGCCTGTTTGGGCTGAGTATAGTTTCTGCTTGTCATTCTACGGGATGCCTGGCATAGAGACACAGGACTACATTTCTGGACCTACATGATTTTCTTTGTATCTCTTGGCCCTCATTTTGAATGTTATATTAAATTTGTTTCTTAATGTTTATCTCCATCTGATCAACCCCAATTCCTCCTAACTGCCTTCACCGCAGCTTCAGCAGCGTAACTCTCAGGGTTACAGCCATTCTGCTGTGTGACCAGTGAGACAGGGGTTAAATTACCACACACTACACTAACACACAGCATGTGGCCACAGGCTTGCAGCTCTCCGCATCATCACAGAGATACTAAAACTTACAGAAGGTAACAAGCAGTGGTAAGAAATCTGTGACTTACTGTGGAATACTGTTACTGTCAACAGTTAGAGCTGCATATGATAAAGGTTTTACTGCTTGATTTCTATTGGCAGGTTATAAAAATGTTTGCATGTTTAAATGTTGAATTTAACAGCTGACATGCAACTAAAACATACAATTGATCAATCATAGTCACCAGTGTTGACAAGACATCTTCCGTGTATCACAGGCTGAATTCTGACAGCAATCACTGAACACCTTGCCTTCAGCCTTCAGCTTGTCAGTCAGCACCAGAGAGGTGAGGCCCATCCCTCTCGCAAAAAAGAAAACCGACCAGGCTTTGGCAATCTCCTGCAAGTCAGTCACGTAGCAGGCAATCCCCAGAATGAACAGCAGCCAGGGGAATCTGCTGGCTGCCTCTCTAAATCTATACTCTGTTTTTGTAGTAAAATTGTTTGTGTGTAGGTAAGATGCTATTCTGGGGCCAATAGAGCTGCCTACCAGACACAAGTGTAGGAAGACAGAGGGGAGATGTGAGAGAGACAGTGAGAAAGAGCAAGAGAGAGACCAGGGGTGAGGGGAGATTAGATGGCTTCTGGTGTCTCCTCCCCAGACCATCAGACTAAGACAGCAAGTGCTCATTTATCAGTGTCTCTGAGAGCTGTCCAGCTGACAGAGCAGTGCTATCTGTTTATTAATTGAATTAGCTTGCATCCGAAGAGGCCAGAGAGTGTCAAAGTACAGAAGCAGGTCAAAGTGCTGCGGGGTCATTGAACAAGCCTTAGTGGTGATGGTTGTAAACAGGACAGACAAAAGAAACAGACCCTGGATGATTAGAGGATTTATATAGTCCACACAGTTAATATCACACTGTTCTTTTTCAGCTATATTTGTTTAACCAAGACAGCAAAACCTATCCCATTTTACAAACAGAACTCAGAAATAAAGGCACATTCAACAGGAAAGACAGCAAGCTATTTAACTAAGTCACAGGTACAATATCAACACAAATTAAACAACAAAGTTTAAAGGAAAAGACAACATTTTGTCAAGAAAACCCATACCGTTAAACAAGCTTATTCCTGAAGATCTCTGCCCAAGTGTCTGCTACTGCTCCATCTGAAGCTGAGACACAGCTGAGTTAAAATCAGCTCAGTCAAAACTTAAGTCTTTGTATCCAGAACCACAGTGACGCAACTAAGGGACGTTAACAGAGCGATGATGAGCAGGCTGTGATTCTCAAACACCTTCATCAGCTCCCTAATGACTCTTTAACACATGGTTGTATTTCCCCAGACTGTGCTAAGCACAAGAACTTAACCACCCCATGCATTCTGCTCTAATAACACACACATACATACACATTTTTCCTGCAGCAACATGGCTGCCACAGAAAACAGTCATTAAATCAGTGCAGGTGTTAGCCTGTGGTGGTAAAGGGCACTCACACATGGGCACAAAGTCTGCCCTTCCACTGTCTGCCTTGTTGTTATTGAAAATCACAGCAAAGTCACAACAAGAAGATGAGTAGTCCGTGACACCATAAAGACATGGTCAGCTACTTCCAGGATATATGTATACGTTAAAAGCTTATATATCTGTAATCACATGCATTTGATGCCACATTTCATGCATTCTGACAGTGTACTGAATGTAGCAAGCCTATTGATTTTCCATTGTTAAAACACCATCCCTGATTCACTCATCTTTTGCCCAGAGGGGAGCTATCTCCTCTCAGACCTTTGCCCCCTGACCTCTCTACTTCCACTGTTTTTTAGGTCTCTCTCATTTATGTGGTTTCAGAGATACCAGGTGATCACCCATTAATGATATTTATTAATGGCTGCTTCCTCTTTGACACGGGGGGCTTTGAGTGATGTCCCTGTGAGTGCTATGGGCACATCCTGAGAACACACTCAAGTTTCTCCTAGCCAGATGACTTCATATCTATTAACCCTGGGAGAAGAAAGCAAGAGCATGGAGCAGGTACAAAGGGAAGAGACCACACCCGCCTCGGGATGGGTAAATCAAACTCAGTGAGGTCAGGGTGAGCACTTTTATTCCCCTTAAAAGTGGTGCGGTGTACTATCTGGGGACCTGTGGCCCTCTGGCGCCTTACAGCAGGTTAGAAAGATTTAACCAGTCTGTGGAGTCATAGTTTAAGCGCAAAGAGACCCAAATGGAGCTCTTCCGCTTCAAATTAAAGACTCCAGAGAGAAACATTAAAGCTTCTGTCTGTCTCTGTCCCAGCCTTTTGTTAACATGAAACTACCACAGCAGCAGATGATGTGAATCCACACAGTATTTCTAATTGCACAATATATCATAGCTGTAACATTCCTGGCAGTATATTTTGTATATCTACTGTAGGCCCCTTACCTCACAATCTAAACCCTACACGGGTTCACCATCCACAGTTGAACGAGGCAGTTTAGTTCTGTTGCTTTGCCAAGCACTCAGAGGATCTAATTCCATCCTCCTCATCTCCACCACCACTACCCACCAGTGCTTGCCTGCAAAACCCACTCTCTGTCCCCTAAAACTCCACACCCCCATTAGTTCAATTTTATTAGATTTCCCTGTCGCCCAGAGAGGCAGTAACATCCCCCCTTCTCTCACTCTCTCTCTCTCTCACACACACACACCTCTTCCCTGTTCCTCCACCCCCTCTCCCTCTGCTTGCCAAGAGCTAGGGACTGTTAAACTGATTTCCTCAGGGAACAGCGAGGCAGACAGTCTGATGGGAGCGCTGGGCTGTAATGTCGCCCCTTCTCTCCTCTTTCAGGTTCTGGGCCAAACTGATCACAGCTGGGCCGAACAGAGCCTCCCTGTGGTTCCAGACACAGACAGGGAGATGGACATAGGCTGACTGTTCTGCCAGGGCCAGACACTCTCGTGGTGTACGGAGGAACTGTGGCAGTATGGGCGCAGTGAGACACACGCCCACTGAGGAGAATGCTCCAAAGCATTCGCTCATACTCTTGGCAGCTTCTCCATCCTGTCAAGTAAATGGATGGGCCTCTGACTCCACTCTGTGTATCCCCACTGTTGTTTCTCTTGTAAAGTCCTGCTCTAGTGCAGCCTACATGGTTATCGCTACACCCATTGCCACAGTGTTGAATACAGAGAATTCTTCAGAGTGAATGAGACAGACAGAGCATAAATAAAATAATAAACAAGAACATATGTCTTTGTTTGTGGCATCAAAAATGACAGGCAAATTATGCACCGTCACCTACAGAAAAGTAACCTGACGGGTGACAACTTGAATCAAACATAACAGACGTCTAATGATTGTGTATTTTGGCTGAAAAAAACACTCTTCTCTGCCACTCACTTTTTATGTGTAAATTGTAACCTGTTTGTGTCTGGAGTTTTCATTCAAGCCCTGTCCTGCAATAATAAATACCCTGACCCATTTCTTGTATAAACATATTTGAGATATTTCTATTAACATTTGAATTAGCATTACACACTGTAAAGGCAGCCACAGGCACGAGATTCCTCTGGTGTTTCAACATGTCAAATGACTAAGAGGCAATCTATTCTCCTTTCCAAGAGAAAACACAAGTGGTTCCAAACTGTAAGCATTAACTGGTTTGAGAGATGAGGCAGTGATCTAACTGGTCAGGAGTGACTAAACTTTATCAGACTGAAAATCTCTGACCCAACAGACTTTATTCACTCACCCCTCTAGTGTTTGAGAGGTTTATGGCTCAGGCTTGAGGGGGGCTCATGGTGGCTGGATCAGTCCAGTCTGGCCCGTGTGGTGGTGGCAGCTGGTTTACCCAAGCTTGGCTCTGATGGAGCCCCGTCCTATTCACAGGCCCTGAACCATGACCAAATGGCCTTCACATGCACCTCCCATCAGCACAGTTAAAACAACACACGGCCATCCAAAGACAAACAGATGTGACGCTCTGCGCCACAACTGCCACCCTCACCCATAACCCCACCCGCAGACACGCATACAGAAGGTTATACATCCATACACATGCACACTGTGTAACTACACAAATTTACATTTGCACAATTATAGCCAGTCCTTAAAAGACCCCATTGTTTATTAGCTTTAAAATGTCAACTTTAAACTCTCAGCTGTAAATGTTTGCTTTTACATTGCAAAAACAATACAGACACCTATGGTTTTAGAATCTGGCATCATTTCAGTCAAGATGTTATGAAATGAATTATGAACTCTTTATTGACATTTTTTAATATATATTAAATCAAAATGTTATATTCATTCAAGCTAGTCACTTAAATCTTATTTCTGACAATTGCAGTGACATAGAATATCTGGTCTACACCAACATGCGGTAAGTAGCTATTATTATAAATAATGTGACCAATGAATGAAATCTCATAAGTGATATTGCATTGTTTACCTTCTGATCAAATGAGAGGTAGAATATATTGTAAACTACACAGTGTGCTCATTTACCTTTGACTTACTATTACTATACACAGTACCATTTGTCTTCTCTGGTCAGACAAATCAAACACTTTGACTTTGGCAAACATTGGCACAGTGGAAGCAGTGAGAGAGGAGCCCCTCTCTGGTCTATCTCCAACACTGATAAACTGGCAGACACACACTGAGCTTCAATGCTGCACTCCACTGTATTGAGAGCACTCGCCTCCATGGCAATAGAGACATCATATGTTTATCATCTACAAAACTTTCTTTGCGTCCAACACAGTGACATTTAACCTCTATATCTATTGCATTGTATCTCATTATATCTGAGATGAATGTTTCTTCAGCCTTGTGTCCCTGTTTGACTGCTCTTTATCACACAGCCACATCCAAATGTTTACATATCTACCCACACATGTACATAACAGATCAGTATCAAGAAGTATGTGCAAACTCTAACTTCATGGTTTGTTTTAGCCCACTTAGTCCACAGATGTGTTTTGACTCCGGGAACCATGATTACCATGAAGATGCCAATGAAATGAAAGTGAGCCATTCGCACACACACAGACACACACATTCATGCACTCAAACATATACAGTACACATTTTCTAAAGGCCAGTGAAACAGCATGCAGATTCAGCTGTACTCTTACATCACTATGCCTCTCCAGTGACATCATACCCTGACAATGCCACCATTCATACACATGTTGCTTAGAAAACCTGGAGTACGACTTATTGTTTGTGCTGCTCCTCCTGACAATAACAGGTTTAGCCAGAGGTGCTCCCCCACTACAGTGCAAGAAAATGAATGGAACACGTAATAGAGTTACCATGTACATTAATGGCTTAACTGCTTACAAATGTCATCATACTGAGCTAAACACGCATTCAATCATTTTGTGGCAGAATAGAAATCTGACACATCTGTCGCTGCTTCCCAGTTTTCTTTCTGGCAATTGTGGACAGAATATGCATGTAACATTCTCAATTTTCACTTGTTTGCTCTTTAGATTTTTGGCCAAAATGTGATATTCAAGCCTATTAACCCGAAGGCCTGTTACAATTCTGTAATTCAATTCTGTACTGAAATATTATATATAGTAAGGGTTGTGTAAATGAAATGTAAAAAGCTGCATTAGTACGCTAGAAACAATTTGATTATTGGTCCTCCCGTGTCCTATGAAATGTTTCTTTAAGAGACTCGCAGTTTTTTCCCCCCTCAAGTAGAAAGGAGTACATTTAGAGCATGCCAGGGAATTATGTCATCCACCCATCTAGTGCCAGCTCCACAGCCAAGAGAGCTGCAATGAAGGAACATATAGTATTGTTTACCTCATAAAAACTCAGCACCTAGCCCGATGCTTAGTGACAAATTTATTGTCCTTAGTAACAATGTAAACAATAGATAATTGGAAGATAATAAATAACACATTTTCATACACCAGCACTAAACTGTTTCAAGGCCTCTCTGTCCAAAATTAGCAGGCAAGCAGGATGTGTGGAAAGCATGGAGCTGATTTAAAAGGAACCCAAAAACAATGCCAAAGTGCACTACTTTGAAAAGGGTCCCACTAACACAAGCTGAGTAATGCCCCTAGTTGGCAGATGTTATTTAGAACCAGTGTGATAAGGGCCTATTTAGGCTTCCCTTATTACAGATGAGAAATGACAGTGAATGTCTTTCATCATGCAAACAGACATATCAAACAATCTGAGCAGGAAAGAAAGGTTTTTCTTAGAGGAGAATACAGTGCATGTACATAATGTGTGTTTATATACTACGTGCATCTTCACATAGGCATTATGTTCTGCGCATTTGTGTAGATCCCACTGTTTCTGATCTTTCTTAGCACCTTACAGTCTGTATGTGTAAGTACATGTGTTTGTGCCTATCTAAATATGTGACACCACGCACGGAGGATGACACAGAACTGAAGCAGGCAGTGTGTGTGTGAGGCCCTGTGGCGAACTGACTCTGAGAGGTGACGTAATGCTTTGGCCGGCATGCTGTGGAACTTGGCCTCCTCTCTGCAGCGTTTCCTCCACACTGCGAGGGTCAACTATCCCACAACCTCCAGCACACAACATGCAGCATTCAATTCCCCAGACCACAACAGAGCAGAACACAACCACACCCAGCACCACGAGCACCCAGTCCTTCACAGGAAAAAAATAAGAAGACACTTGAACCGAAAGTAATAAAACACTCTAATCACAGCAACACTCCAAGACAGCAAGCTAAAAGCATTAAGCGAAAACATTCAAGTCAGTTACTACACTAAAGAGTTTCTCTGTAGCACTTAAATGATCACACTTAAGGAGAAAATCATAGATAGAGGATAACAAAGATGGGCACTGATGCAGATACAGTCTTTGGCCCAGAGAGCACAAACAGAGAGCTTAGAGCGAGATATGAGTCCCCAAGGGGCCACAGCAGTCCTTCGGCTCATTAACTATTTACACCAGAGACAGGCCTCCGTGCTGCTCTGGCCCACCACAAAATCAATTAGCGTTCATTAGCCAAGGCTCTGGGCATGCTTTCTCTGACAGGGGAGGGTTAATCCAGCTATCGAGGCTTCCAGTTACCAGAAAATATGGAACAATCACCAGCACACACATATGGGCATACATGCATGCAAATACTGAGAGGGAACTAGGCTGAGCAGAAGTCCTTTCATGTCAGTCACAAAACATTCTTCCAATTTCTCACTCTCATTCACTGTTTGGTGTTTCAGAATATCAATACCATCTCTCGCCTTTCAACTCCCCACTCACTCTGTCTGTCTATCTATTTCCTTCATGTCTATCAAAGTCCCACTTAGTCCCCTTCTCCACTCTCACAATGTAAACGCTGAGAAGAAAGAGTGCATCCAGGTCCGTACCTCGGGGGTGTGGGGTTACAGTGCGGAGATTTCCCATTGGCGGAAAGTCAACATGGTTGGGGTAATGTGATTAGAGCCGGATTGAGAACGTCACAGGGGACACATGGGTCTGATCATGGCCCAGTTATCCGATAGTGAGTCCGTATTTATCGACCCGGCCCAGGCGCGGATATTACAGACATTAGAGCCCCTGTCTATTCTTATGAAACCTATGCTGGAGATCACACCTTGATAACACAATTAGTCTCTCACTTTCTGTTCACAATCGTGGAATTCCATCAGCTATGTTCAGACATCAGGGAGCAGTATCTCAGTTAATCCACATTTGGTTGCTGCGTCTCACATCTGAATGGCCAACTAACCAGAACGTTGTACGGTGCAGGGGCCTGCAGCCATTTAGTGAGTGCATATGTTTATGGGAGGCCTAACAAAGCATTTACAATCCAGTTACACAGATAGGAGGAGAAAAAAAGAGTAAGATGTGTCTGGATGACGGCCAGAGGAGAGAGATAAGCCTAATACACTAATATTGTGTTACCCCAGTGTGTTACCATAGGAACAGTTGAAGACATTCAAAAGACTACAAAGATGATCAATCTTGAGAGAGCAGGAGGAAGAGGGAGAATTAAATGCCCTGGGAATGCTCCCGCTCTCCTCTATCAGAGCAATAACTCTTCTAATGACCTCTGCTACCTCCTCTCTCTCCTTCTCCCCCTCCACAAGATGTTTCTCTCCAGCAAACTCACTAAGGGCAGCCAACGCTTTTTATTAAGGTCTGTGATTTTTTTTGATAACCAAGTCATGGCACTTGCTCTTATTTCTATGGAACCTTTTTTCTTCGTCAGAGTTATTTATTGTGAAAACAAAGGTTGGATAATGGTCATGTTGCTACAGTGTTAATCAGTTCGTATCTCCTAGTGTAACTGTTAAGCCATATGACATTAATCAGAGATATACTGTCAGTCTTTGGCATTTGTACTACAGCAAAACAAAATCAGGCTAAGTGGAAGGTCTCTTTCTCTTGATCTTTTCTTTCTCTCAGTCATTCGCTATCCTTCTTGCTTGACTCTCAAACTCATGTTCTTTCTGTCTCTCCTCTCTCAGCTGTCTCATTCCCATCGCTCTAACTGACTGCTTTATGAAAGATGAGGTCATTTGATTTTTCCCCTCCTGTGTTAAACTAGTGCTAACAAGTTGCAGGACCTACAGAACATGTTCTGTACATTAAGATATACATCAGGCAGTCAGTGGGCAGCCCAGCCACCACCACATAAAGGGCCCTTTATTCAGCCAGGGTCTCCAGTGCTGCACTGGCAGGTTCAGACACAGCTTTGATTACACACCAAATGATGAAATACATACAGACCTAAGAGTGCAGCGTTTCTGGCACTGCCCAGTGGAAAAGAGAGTTGCAACACTTTGACTTTGAGTTTAAACGCACACTTGTGAATGTGTGAGCATTAATGTGTATATCCATGTGAATACACGCATATACTCACCAGTTTGGCTTCTGAGTGCATGGAGGGAATGTGGGTGGAGGAGCAGGAGCTGCTGTGGGTGGGACCTTGCATACCCATCATATTGGAGCCCATGGACATTTGTCTCTCCATCTGAAGATTGTAGCACCATGAGAAGAGTCACAAAGCTGTCAACATATTGCATCATTTTCCTATAGCACAAAACCTTTTGAGACAAGATTCATTGATTCAAACTTTGGTTTATTTATGGTTATCTTTAGGTCCTAACAAGATGCTATCACTGCTTTCACAAAAAAGCTTTAGAACTAAGAGGGCGAGCTCATCGGGGATGAGATGGGAGAGCATGAGAGCCTGATTTCACATGACAGTCAGCCCTGTGCACAGTGCTATGTGATGATAACTGGAGCTGACCCAAAACAGGAAGCCAGCACAGAGGGACTTAACACAGGAAACCGGTGCGACAGGGGTGTGTGTGTGTGTGTGTTTCTGATAATAGTGTGGTGTCAGTCAGACACATCAAACCCCAACTACTCTTGGTGCAGTATGTATTAATAAGGTGAACAAGATGCAAGTGGATCTGAGTTAGGTATACTTATATCCAGTGACATTAGAATCTGTTTTGTTATAACCTTTCCCTGGCTGACCCTGATCTCTGTAGAACAGCTGAGACCTGAATTTGAGGAAATCAGCTAAGGAGGCTGACGGGCACGAGAGGCCACCTGCATGGGGAGTGTTCACTAAGCAGTATATTCAAGAAAGAAGAATATTTTGAGTATCATGCATTCATAAGTGCGAGCTGTTGTGGCTTCCCAGCTGCTGAAATGTGGGTGGTGTGGTAGTCTCTGTGAGGAATGGCCCTTCGTCACCCTCCCATTGCCTGACCCCCACTACCTCCTTATCCACAGAGGCTCATGGCCTAGAATGTGACACACAGCCTTAATTGCACTAAGTGTGTTTTGTGTAAAAATATCACCCAAACCTGCACCCCTTTCCTGAACTGTCAATCTCGCCTAAAATCTCTTAGCTTTTAATTTAATAAACATGGGAGGGTTTTTTTCATACCATAAACATGGGCTATCTTGTGTTACAATGAAAACACACGTTGTATCATTAGAATCCTGATACGAGGAACTTTCTCTAGGTTGTTATCATTCTCTGCTTCCCAGTGTGGTGCACTAAATCTTGTTTCTTGATTACAATTAAGTCTATATTTTAAACCCAGATGAAGAATAATTTCTTAATAGAAAAGATTACTTCCTTGCTCTAAGTCATTTAATGGTGAAACTGCGAAACTGCAAACCCACATATTTTTGTGCAGTTTCAATGTACACTGTCATCACTATATGAGTCAGTAAGTTTAATTCTGCATGTGAAAGTTCACCCATGAGTGAATGTGCTCTGTGCTCCATTGTTGTACTCACGGGCATCAGCACAGCGGAGGAGCCAGGCATGGTCGGGTCTGGCAGAGTTCCAGGCATGGAGGCTGGCAGAGGCTGTCTCTGTCTGTTTCGTAGGTGCAGCAGTGAGGACAGGGAGCCGGGAACAGGCCTGAGAGGACATATGCAGAGAACTTAATTGAAGATCATTATTCTTTGTTCTGCCATATATGCTCAAACAAACTTCCACCACTTTGGTGCAAATCGTACTGTAAGTTCACTTTATGAAGCATCCATAACTTGTACTTAAACATATAATGTCAGTTTGGTAACACATTATAACACAGATATAATAAAATGTAATGTTTTTTGCTTTTACAAATTTGCTTCTGCATTTTGTAGCTTTTATCAGGCTAAGAGATTTTAGGCGAGAGATAACGCAGTTATCATGAGAATAAATAAGGAAATACATTTTTAAAATGCATAATTAATAAATATAATAATGATGTGCTTTGTTTTGAAAATGATAACTTATGAATGTTAACAAATATGTTATGAATGACTTTTTTGGCATTTATATACACCTTATAAATGACAAACATAGATTGTGTAACTGGGGAGAAGGGGATATTAAAGGGTTTGATGACTGTCACCTTTCTTTCTTTTTTTGTAATGACCAAAGGCACTCCTTAACCTACACTTCACAGTTCTCTGAACTGGCAGCAGCATGTCAACTGAACAATTGGCTAGACAAAGATCATACACCAAAACTCTTGGAGTCTTGTTTACAAAGTGAGCTTGTTAAAGAAACTAATTTAATATAATTCATAAACATGCTATTTGGGAGTAAATGTTTCCTCTGATTTCTTTTGTTTTTACTTTCTACGTGTCCCTGCAGCTACAAAGTCAGATAAAAGAAAGAGTTTGTGGCTGTGTGCTCATAGTGCAGTTGAAAGTTGAGGCATCTTGGGAGTTTTTGGATAAACTTTAAACAAGCACAGTTCATCTTGTACAATGGATGAATAATGATGATGGTGATGATGAATGAATAATATTTGTCATAACAACCACATGAGATGTGCATGATGAGAATCACATTTAGGAACTGATACAGCACTGTAAGTCCTATGGGAAAAATCTCCCTTTGTGACCACAAAAGCGTGTGTGGACCAACAGGGCTATCCACACTCATGGCCACATAAATAAATCACATGTACCGACAGGGCTCAAGCAGAGTCTAAACTACTGACAGCAGTCCTGTTTCAGTCACTGGCTCAGGGCTGTAGCCAGCGAAACACCCAGACCGCTCCATATGCACGGCGTGACATCATTTATACAACTGCCACCAAATCCTTGCTTGTAGGAACACTGATTCCCAGCTGCAGGGTGCTGCTACACCCACATGCATACAGCAACTTCTCAATCCCTCCCAAAACTGTGTCTAAAAAACACCAGCATTCACTACACAATCATTTAATAACAGATCAGGCCAGAAGAATCAATAATTCTCCAGTTATCAGTATGATTGTAATATATCCTCACTAGTCAATGAGGTTCCATTGTCTTTAGGATTTATGAATTAGTGCAAACAAGAAGCATTTAGGTTGGATGTGTTTCACAGGTTAATGTAATTAATTGACCACATCACAGCCTGGATTACAATTATAGTGAGTGGTGGGGGGAATGATGGCCAAATGGCAGGGGAGTACCAGAGCACACGGTCCCCCACCTGAATAAATACCTATATTTTCCTAGACCTAAATATGTGCATTTATGGTCCAGACATTTTAGATTGCTCCACACACATAGGCCCATTACCATCCTGACTGTGTGTCATTCCTGTCTAACATCCCAATTTATCACAATCACACTCATTTAACAGCACGTATGACATCTGAGCAACACTACGAATCCAAACATTTCCACATGGGAAAAGTCATGAAAGTACAATGAGGTATGCAGTGTAGCTGCGCACTACGTCAACACAGTTTCCCTCTGTGTTTAGACCCTGCCAGCGTTCAAAACGATGAAATAACAGTCACGAGGCAGTAGCAGTGACATGCTGTTGATTTTGCAGATAAAAAACCTTTTGCTGGATTTTCACTTTTTTTGCAGTTTAGATGGAGAATGACATTTCTTTCAGAAGTATTTTTTGTGCCAAACAAAGAGAAAATAACTTTCAAATGAACATATTGGTAGCTTGGAAAAACTTTCAAACAGCATTATATTCAGATATTAGTTGTATTACAGCGTTGTACTGTATAATGATCTATACAGTATGGTATGAGATCTGCACATATTCATATAATTATATGGACACAAACATTCTAACATTGTGCATACTTCTATACAGCATTAATAAAGCTAATATATGATTAATACAAACTTACTTATAAAAACTTACCCCATAGTTAGCAAAAACAGATCAATTAAATGCTCTAAACTGAAATATTATCATTAGGAAAGTTAAATCATGGTAGCTTAATATAGCTAACATTTCTTGATTGATGAAGATAAAAATCTCAGTTGTTCTTCATGTCTGTCCTCATTCAAGTTAAGAAAATTAAATGTACAGACACAGAGCTACTTGAAACAATCCAATAATTGGCAGAGGCTCGTACACAGCACAGGTTCTCCCTTTCTGGAGAAGAGTGGTTCCTGTGAAGCCTGATCTAGTTGCATGTCTGTGCCTGTCTGTTAGCAAACACTCACCTGCAGCAGAGCAGTGGGAGGGCAAACACTGATGTCCCCAGAAAGCTTTGCCATTGTCACCAACATATACACCAAATACAGCCTGCTTGTCCAGTACTAACATCTAACACCACTTGCTGTGAGGAGTAACACAGCTTAGTTCTCACTTTACTGATTATTAAAGATATTTTAGAATCACTGGAGGCAAAGCCAATATTAGTGAATGACATGATATTGTTATAAATTCTTAATTTATTTACAATTTGCAGAAACAATGAATTTATTTTTAAGCTAAATTTGCTGGTTCCAGCCTCTCAAATGTAAAGACACTTTAGTTTGTATTATATGATGAAGAATTGCTTCTAGACAAAACAGATCATTCAAATGCGTCATGTCAGGTTTTGTAAACTTGTTGTGGGCAATATTGTCCTTTTATAGACCAAATAATTTTTCTTCCTTTTATTTACTATTGCCCTGATAAAGGATGAATGAGGTTAAAACCAGGTAGCGGTTTTCAGCACAAATTACAAAATAAAGGCTTTCAATATAACTTAACTCTTTGCTCTGCTCTGGAAATGAATGGAAAGGCCTCCTCATTTCTCTCTTGATTGGATGAGTATTTCAAATTAACAAAAACATCAAGTACAATGCATCATTCAAATAACAGTTCATGATGCAGGATTTCTAAAAGCATTGTAACTGATTTCTTAGAAAACATGTTCCTACTTTTATCAGCTCTCTGGTTTCTGTGTTTATGTCTATTTTTCTGTGAAAACATAATGCACCAAACTGTACACTGGATTAGTGGACTCATGTTCAGAGTGCTTGTGTGTGTGTGTGTGTGTTAGAATAAGCGCATATACCAGTGTGTGAATGTGCACGAAGCTGTGTGAACATGTGTGTGTATGCATGTGAGTGAATAATGAGAGGCTGTGGCTCCACTGAGGGGATTGATAATAGCCCGGGCTGAGGGCCCCGGGGGAGAGCAGGTAGACACTCTGCAGTCCTGGCCCTGCACTCTCACATTACGCCTTGCTCTCAGCTGCCCAGCTCTCTACCACAGTCCCCGCCCAAGAACCACCACCACAGCACCCCTCCACCCACCCACCATCACTCCCCGAGTCCCTCTTTTGGTTTTAATCTCTTCTTCCATAGTCTATTTCTCTAAACCTTACCCTGCTATTTTCCCCTTGGTGGAGCAGAATGGACAACCTCTCGCTATCTTGTTAATCCTCTATAACTCTTTCTGGACCCCTCAGGGTCACCACACCTCAACTCAAGCCCCTCTGGATTTGTTTGCTCTAACCTGCAAATCCTGCAGTCTGCACACACATTGAGCTTTACTGTCCCAATCCCCACAGTCCCAACTCTGACTCAAGTACTGGGGACTTAAACACAAGGGGCTTGGCTGCAATCCAAGAGGAGCAAGAGAGAGGGAGAGAGAGGTGCACTCAGTCCACTGACTCATATCCTTCCCTTTCTGACTCTGCTCCAGCAATGATGTAATGCTCTTGGCTTTTCGCCCTCCCCCCACCCTGTGCCTGCCTATCCCCAGATTTCGTCCCTCCCTTCTCTCCTCTCATTTTTTTCCTTCTCTTTCCCTCCTTTACTTGTCCAACATCACTGCACTCACTCCTTGCTGGGTGAAGTCACTGCGAGCTCTGGGTAGACACAGCAGCTAAAAACTTTCAAACGTAACCAAAACAGCCCAGGGCCAAGTTCCAGACGTTCGGGAGACGGTGGTGCAGTCGCCATGGGAACGGAGATAAACAGAGGGAGAAACAAGGGCCTCAAACAGCTTGCAGCTGCCTGGCTCTCTGAGTAAACACTACACAGGACCTGCCCCTGATTTACTGCCTTTAATCACTGGTGGGAGGAGAGTGCCATGGGGTTTGGACTGAGGAAATAATACGAATCTGATCAAATAAATCAGCCCTAATGGGTTACGACACAAGCAGAGTTTTATTAGTGGGCTAGCTGGGAGGGTGCTGCACTGGGATGGATCTGGTATGGGGTGTCCTCACACTGGGAGCCCCAAGCTGAGTAAAGCCATGCCAAAGTACAGTTGAGGAATGTTGGTGAATGACACTCTGGAGAAAATTTTGTTTGAGTGTTGCTGTATTTATTCACCAAATATGATTTCTGTTTTGATTCACTACATGTTATTGACTGAGGACAGTGAAGATGAGCTGTCTTACGAAAGTTCCAACGAAAGTAGAAAGCATGCAAGTACATTCCTATCACCAGTGAATCAGAAAAACTCTTCAGTCACAACTGTGTTGTCTTGTTACGAGGTAACCTGGCATCTGTCAACAGCACCTGACTGATGTTGCAACATTTGGCACACACAGTCCCTTTCACTTTCAACTTCATCCTCTCCCTGTCTATTTGCTAAAAGTTGTCTAATTATTAGCACGTTTGTTCCGTTCCCCCTTTGCAAACTTCTCTTCTCTTTTCCTGCCATCTGATTTCTGTCTTCTACTGTAAGTCTCATTACTCAGCTCTCATTCAGTTTCCACCTTTGCTGTTCTTTTATAATCTCACTGCATTTTTCCACAGCTTCATTCTTCTCATCCTTTTGCTTTCCTTTTTATCTTCTATCCAACTAGCCACCATCCTGGTAGAAAACCCATGCCATCATCTGATGCCTCTCCACTTTTTCTGTCTTCCACCATTGTGATCCTTAATTTCCTCTCCTATATCTACCTCTGATCCCTTTCTTCCTCTCCTCTGTCCACCTCTGATCCCTCTTTTCCAAACTTTGCTGTGTTGTGATCCCTGCGCTCCCCTGAGCTGTGAGGCATGTCCCTGTGTGTGAGTTGCTTGTGCAGGAGCCTGCATGTGTGGTGGCCCTGGGGCAGGGATGACACAGCCCTGCTGGAATGAAAGGGAACAGAGTCTGGGCGTTCCTCTACAAACGCACTATTAAACCCACTGCAGTACACAATGAGCTCATCTTAATTCAGGTCAGATGTACATACTGCATTCTTGTTTTTTCTTTCCTTTTTGTAATTGATTACACTATACCTTTGTTTATTTGATCATCTGTTTTCTCCACTTGCTACTACTCTATGTATAGTACATTAGCCCTTCAATTATACAGTTACTATTGGCTGCACTGGCTTGTGGAGAAGGACTTTTTTTAATATGAGGCATGAGGGCACCTCAGGCAGTTTCTAGAGGTCATTGAGAATGGACCTCCCTCCTTATCACCTTCTGAATGCATTCTAATCGTGAACAATAATAAAGGAAGTTTTGTTTAAATTTTGCAGTTTGTAAGGGTCAAAGTATGTCCATGGAAAATCCATAACTCTCCACTGAGGTGTAGAGGCTTTCCCTGTACTGGTGCTGGCACAATGGGCGTAGAAATCAGCATAGTTGTTTTATCACATGCACATGATCAATGTGCACAATCTATAAAAAATAAATGTATGCATCCTGGGATTTAAATAATTCACACAGAGTACAGTCGTAGGATTAATTCATCGTGCTGTGCAACAGGTGAGAGAGCTACTAAATAAACATATGGACAGATTGCACATGAAATTGTGTTTTATTCGTTTTCAAATTGTGCCAAGTAACTTCAGTGGAAATAAATACCAAGAAATCATACCTAGCAATGATCATGAACGATAATCAAAATCTATTTAGAGCAAAAATAAAAGCCAATAAGCTTTTTCAAACTGTCTATTTGAGATTAGCAGGTGTCAGTATCCCATATAAGATCTTTGATGGTTCTTACACGTCAATCAGCATATTAAAATATATCACAAATATATCACTCTACAAATGGGCTTTGCATCAAACCCTGCTGCTTTGGTGACATGCAGACCAATATCTATTTGTGCTACTTCCCCTAAAGGCAAAAACAAGGACCGCAAGTAGCTAGTGGCTCTGAGGTGCGAAAAATATTGTGCATTTAAAGCTGCATGGGAAATGAAACCACAAATTGACTTCCTTAAGAGCTTTGCATGATGTGACAGTCAAAATTAACATTGCACACAGTATGCCCAGGGTGGGACATCACCAACCAAGACATATTTATGTTTAGAGATAAATCTTCCACGTAGAAACCTAAAAGGAAAAAAAAAACAACATACCAATACCAAACCACAAATGAGTAAGTTGGAGTACTTCAAAGTAAGATAAAAATGTCACATCTACACCAAAGTACAATGGTAGAAATGTGAAGAAATTAAAACATATTGTCTTGGTTACATGGTTACAAACCAAAACTGCATGACATTTGCACTGAGTGGTTTTGAGGATTGCACCTTTTAGGTTCACACAGTCGTCAGCATCCATTTCAATTCAAGAATGTGTTCTCATTTAATGAAAGCACCTGTTTTAGACACAACCAAAATGGAGAAAGGTATTTAAACATCTAACAAAAAGATCCTCAGATAATTTGCCCCATTCGTACTGTAATCACTCTTTGCTTAACCCCGTTGCATGAGGTTGATTGTGCTATGCAATGGTGAAACGACTGCACCAAATTCCTCTATTGAGCCACAATGGAAGAATGTCAAATAATAATGCCTCGTGTCCGTAACGATCTACCCACTCATCTCCTCTTACGAGTCTAAAGGTTGAGGTTTCCATAGAATGTTGTATCTTACACGGTTGAGTAGTAAAGTCCAACATATTTAACTCTGACATAACTCAGTACCAGATGTTTATAATTGAAAAGCAGAGAGCACTCAAATCTGGTCACTGCTTTCCTTTGTATGATAATGATAGCCGTGACATTAAGATCTGCTGGCTGTTCCATTTGCCTGGTTTTAACACTGTTTTTTGTCAGTGCAGCTCCCCAAAGCCCTTGTTTAGGTACTCAGAGCAGAGGTAAAGACAGAAAACGTAAAAGAGAGAGTGGGAGTGAGAGGTCCTCAGGTTTCACAGCTGCAGACCCAGCTCAACCCTAAAGTAAATGGACTTGAGGAAAGCCAATCCTAATTGATTCCAAGCCTCAAAGCTCTTTAGTAAACATTGTGGAGCAATGAAAATGACTTGTTATCCTAATTCATTGGATGCTCACACTGTGTTCAGCACGGCAGAGGAACAAACCGAGGAAGCACATGGAAGTGAGATTAGACTGACTTTGTTTGGTGAGTTTGTCTCATTCAAAGATTTATTCACCACAGAGCCCCATAAAGTGTGTCAAGATGAAAAGCTTTATAGGTTTGCAATCATCACACACAGAGACCTTACAATTCTTGACAAGGCTAAATGTTTCCTAATTGTCTCTAAACTTTTTAAACTGTCTCTAAATTATTCTGATTAGAACTAACATTTACACAGTAAAGGAATATACACTGTGAATTAAAATAATGTTAAAATGTATTTAGGTTTAAATGATGGTCTTTTCTTCACAAAGAAAAGAAATCTAACTTATTGGCGGCTACATTTGAGGTGACAACAGAACAACAAGTAATTATTAAAGACATTATAGGAATCACTACCTCTCAGCGTGGACAGAGTAGAGTTAGCCTGTGAAGTGTCTGCTTCATTCTGTATGTAGGAAGTTCCTGTGGAGAGACCCAGTGCATAGAGTCTTGGCTCTAATGGCTTCCTGTGGAAGCACTGCTACTCTGTGGAGGGGTTTCCTCAACCCATTTTCCTGCTGATGTGAACATTTCCACACCAGTTTTCTCTCATGTGAATCTACTCATCCTATTCACGTGTTAGGATTCCACCATCATAGTAAACAAGTCATGTCTCTACAGTTTCCACACATACAACTGCTGCTCTGGGACTGCTTCAAATAATGTGCAACAGATAACTGCAGCTGCGCCATTCTGCGGCTGAAAACCACTAACACATAGCATACCAATTCTGGTTTTTAAGTGATGTGTTTTTGTGTGTGCGAGCAGTAAAACCACCAGTCTCTCAGCGAATTAGTGAAGTATTTGTGATCATAAAAGAGGGTGATGAGAAGTGAAGTGGTGAGTCTTTAGCAAGGTGAGGAGTTTTTAATGACAGGTAAACTCAGGTGAAGCAAGCCCAGCAAAGACTCTGTTACTGGCACTGATTGCTTCTCTACCAATGGGATGAAATTCCACCCCTGTCCTCGACAAAGAGCCTGATGGGGTGTCAGTCAGGCTTAGTGATGGGCCATCCAATATTCACCAGCTCCTCAAGCTGTAAATCTACACAGGACGACCACGACACAGTGCAGGCCTATAACACTGAGCCATATCAATGTCTACCTAGCTTGCTACAGGCCTGGTCTGCAGAAACAAAGCCCAAGCACAAGATTGAAGGTGGCTGGGGTTAGAGGAAAGGTCCTCCCTAATAAGGAAAATATGTATAAATGTTTTTGTGGTTAAGATCATCTTACTCATATACAAAGGGTTGTAGAATTAAAGATCTTAGCTAAAAACTGACCATGTTGTTTTATAAAGCCAGTTCCTCACACAGCCTCACTGCATTTAACCGAAAATTCTGCATCATCAGGGTATGATTGTGATTGAAAACTATTAATTAACCACTAAACACTGCAGGTAAATAACTATGCAGCATACCATACACATTGTTGGTAATATACATATCCTTTATCAGCTATTAATATACACCTGTTTGCAAAGTTGTTTGAAAAAGAGATTCGGTTGATAAGGCTGTCGCTGACATTCCCATACAGTGAAAAGAACTACTAGAATGAAATGCTAAACCGTTGTAAAGTAATGGCTGAGGGTTCAACAATGACTTCATCTTGTCCTCTGGGACCCTCTTTGGCATGCTCTGCTGTGGGACAATATTGAATGAACAGCAAAACATGAATCGTCAGTCCCATACACACTGCTCCCAATGTAACAAAACACTGACATGACCTCAGAAACTACAGAGGGATGACAATCGGCATGGACACAAAGGGAAGAGGCATAGCTCAAGGCTGTCACTACAACAGGGGCGCACTTTAGGTGAGAGGATATACTCCGACCACTGCACTACTCAGATAATTATCAGTCTTTTACAACACTTCTTTCTAGCTCGTGGTAACAAAATGCAACTGATGTAATTGAAAGAAATGGAAAGACAAAGACACAAAGATAATTGTTTCCTCTTTTTCTTTTCCAAAAAATGACTTTCTGTGTAGCTCTTACTTAATTTTATCTTGGTGACGTCTTGCTTGATTTTCTGGCCATGTTGACTACTTACCCTATCTGTCTATTCGTGGATGGAGCCTGAGTGATGACAGAGCTGGACTGAGGAGAGGGCAGGGCTTGCTGGATCACAATGCTGGTATCATGGTTGCCCATCCGTGAGTGTGACTGCTGGTGCTGGCCTTGACCTGCCTGGCCATGCAATGAGATGTTCTGCAGAGACAAAGCAAGCAGGTATATAAGGTTAGGTATCAGTGAGTGCTACATTCTTCCCTGAAAGTTGCACAACTCAAGCACTACAACTGTTTGGCCTTGGGCTCCGTACAACCAGCTTGTGTAGGTAATGAGGGACTATGTAAACTATCATCTACAGACAATCTACAGATCTCTCCTGAAGTTAAGTGGGGGAAATCTTGACAGTCTAATGAGGATCAGGCTTCATTATTGTTATTTACCAAGCATGATCATTTCTTTGTTTTACCTCTGTTGCATATAAAGGCATTGTATCATTGTAGGTAATGATATATATATCCAAGTTAAACTCATCATTGGAGTGTCTGTATGTAAATGTGTAACTCTGTTGTCTATGCTGTTTCAACTTTAAATGCTTTTGTTCTCTGCCACTGTGCTTTGCACTCCCAGAGAGTCTTGCTCTGACTCGTCTCCTGCTGACTTTGCAAAGCCTCCCATCATAAACCACATAGGCTTGGGAGGCTAGACATGGCTGACCTGAGCACAGACAAGCTCCAGAGCCAAACCACACAGACGACAGATTATCTTCAGCATGCACTGCACATCTTCCTAGACACTAGATAAGCAGTTTGTCTTGTGGTGATTTGACTAGTACCCATGTTTCAGGTAGAGGTGCCTCAGGGCAGATCTATAATGTATAAATGATCACTTCTGCTGTCAAATGTCAAAGCTCTGCAACTCTGCTCACATGTGAGAATCTCTCACCGGGTCTTTCATTGCTGCCACAAAAGTTGTCTCAGGGGTCTGTCTTTATGTCTCTTAATGTAAGAAGTAAGACTTCCGCCCTGAGAGATGGTTGGAGCCTGTTTGAAGTAAGAGGTGGAGAACCCGATCTCTTTTCTCCTCACCTGCGACGGGTCACAAATCTCCACCTGCTAACCCTGTCTGTCACTGTCAACAAGACTGATGGGGCTCAGAGATCACAGAGTGTCTGGGGCACAACAGGGGCTGCATGTGCAACATGTGACAAAACTTTGGATGAAAAGAAAAAAATGGCAGAAATATCCAAGGTGTAAGAAAACAGAGTGCAGTTATGTGTGGTTTAGGTGTTTTGAATCTATTAAAAGTGCATGCATTAGTTCGTAGTGTGTGGGCTGTTGCTAGTGACATGACTGATGATAGCACCAGATAACAGGTCACAACCGCCTGACCTAATCTCTGTAGGTGGCTGTGGCTGTGGGTTCACCTAGGTTTTTTATAAGCCTGAGGATTTGTACTCTGCTCTGCAGTACCTGCTTACTGTCCTCTTCTTCTTGGGCCTTGCAAAACTCATGCTCAATGGAGCAGTCCAGTTCACTGAATAATCCCACCTCCTCGCAGTTCTTCAAGAAACGTGTTGGTGTGGGTGTCTGGTCTGGAAATCAAAGAAAAGTTTTCTTTAAAATAATGTGTTTGTTAACGTGTTTGTTTGTTACATACAGTATGATTATAGACCTCAACTGAAATAACAGACCAACATGCTTTTTCATTGATTTTTAATTTTACTTACAATCTTTAACATTTTCTACTACTTGATTTATTGATTTACTTTTAAATTTAAGGGTAACTTTGCCTGAAGCCCCCAGCAGGGATATACAAAGAGAGAACAACAATAAACAAATGAAGCAACAAAGACATACAAAATTATACACATGACAAACACTATGTGCAAAAGTGCATTATATTTTAATCTAGTTGTTGTATTTATTATGCATTTGAATGTGTTAACTTTTACAATTGACAACAACCATTTTTATGTTAAACCGATGTCCTTATGATCTGATGGGTTGATTTGTTTTGCACTGTACTGTAACCTCACTCATCTCTGCATGATGTTAACTTTTATTGCGGTAATGGAGATCTGCATGAAAACTACAGTGTTAAGAAAGTACAAAATGTAAAATACATTGTTCTTAGGCATTTGCAGCAACTTTAGGAACACTACTTTCATTCTGTTAGTGAGAGAGATACTTCCCTTGACAGCCCTATTTCAACTGATAAAGTGCAGATCCCACCTACTGAGTGGGGGTCTCATTTGTTGAGCTCAGTCAAGCTGCGGTATTCAACTTGATGTTGTGGGGGGTGCACACAGATCAGGTTTCAGACAGTTGAAGGTGATTTTAGGATCAGGCTTGTTTCAAAGGCTAAAAGCATACTTCACAGTGTGTTTATCCATTTTGGCTAGACTGGAAATGGACTCACACTGTTAACATGTTATCATGTGTCCCCAAAATACATTTTTACTCCACATATAATATTGCCAAAAACATTTTCTTCCATTTCAGAATCTGAGAAAAACTCAAACTCTACATTAAGACATTTTTTAGTTTTAGTTTAGTAGTTACTAGAAATCAATGAAAATAAAGCAAATGAAGCATGAAGCTAATATTAGGGCTACAATTGTGGAAATAAACAGAAAAGAGTAGACTATTTTTGTGACCAGCTTTGTTCATGGCACCATGTGTGTCTGAGTTGTAACTTACTGATCATTTTATCCTGAGTTCAAGGTCTCAGTAAGAGTAATGGTCAGAGCTGTAACTCAGACAACAGCCGGTAAAGACACCCGGCCTAGAAAATCTGATCCTGCTGTCCACTAAGCGTAAATAATAAAGAAGACACAATCTCGGCAGCATGACTACAGCAGTGCAAACTGTCGTCTAATGTGGCAAGGCCATTTCTAGGAATGGAGATCTACACTTATGGATTGGCCTTGGGTTGACACTGTACATGCATTACATAATCTAAGAATTTAAAAGTTTCTTTGTACAGAGCAGCATGTCACCAGGGGCTTGCACACTGTATCAGCCATGCAAAAGTTCTAAACCCACTCCCTACTGCATATGACACATGTGACACACGCACAAAAAAAGCATAAAAAGAAGGAAGAGAAATTTAGCTTAACATGCTGACTTCTGCAGTCATACATCAGCGTCTCTTTGCCCTACTGAAGTGTGCGTAAGTGGTATGTATTGAATAGTGTCGAGCTGCAAATTAACGTGTCATATGATTTTACATTACTGTAAACAACTAGTATACACATGCATGCATAAGGTTTTCTGATGAGTCACCATGGCACCCACACACCTGCATATGAACTACATGCTCTCTGTGAGCTCCGCTGAGGAGCTGTGCGTCTGCAATGATAGTACTAGTAACTCACCCGATAACATGTTGTCATTCTTTATGGAAGGGAACTTGAGGGTCATCTCATGTTTGTGTCGATGTATCATCAGATGGTCCTCCGTGGGGAATCGCTGTTAGATTTTTAAAAAGTAAGATGCTAAGAATTTGTACAAAGATGAATAAGTGTTATATTATAAATTAGGTTATATTTTTGTAAAACAAAATCATCAGATTTATGGAAAATCACAGTTCACTGTGATTCCCTAAGCTATAGCTATTTTTACACGTATGGCATTATTTACAGTTAGTGTTTCAATCAGTTTCATGCTATTCTGTTTCTCCCTTATGTGCGAGGCAGTAACCTACGCCTCAAGTGTCCTCAATGTACACCTCTTCACATTACAGGCATTCACACACACACACACACACACACACACAGTGTCCTGTTGTGCTGTTTTATCTTGGCACACTCACCTGAGAACAGCCAGGAGCGTTGCACACGAACGGCCTTTCCTGGTCTGAGTTCATCACTCTGGCCAACTTCTCATAAAACTACACAAAAAATCAAAAGAAAAGAGTTTCAAAAGAAAAGAAAGCGAATAGACAAAGTCAGTGACTCGGGTTTCCCTACAAGCATTCCCTAGCAGAAAAATATACTCACTATGTCATGCTAGACCTAAAATTGCCACAATACTTGAAAAAGTATTATTTTCAGTATTTTCATATTATTTCATATCAGAGTCATCTAGGATTCACTAGTGTGACAAAAACTGATGCCCTGGGAAAATGTTTAAATTGCCCAGCACAATTGGATTTCTTTTAATTAATATTGTTTTATTACACACATTTTACCATTTTAATTTTACCTGCTCTAAAGCCATTCTACATGCTGCTGAGCCAACTGTATATACATACATGCATACAGTACATTTATATATATATTTCTCGGAACAACTGCGATGAGTTCCAGCTTTACTGTGGGTGGGAACAATGACATGGGGAAACCATATTTGAAATGTCCAATCAAACATCATCGCCTTGTTGAAGCCACAGTTTCAACAAGTTGTTTTCAAATGATTGTTCTCACCACAAAGTGACAGAACTTGGTTATGAACATAAATAGTAGTGCTGGTCTGGCAACAACTACTCCTCAGTATTAATGTGAAAATCCATTTTCCTTAATCCAATGAGACAAAATGGTCATCTACAGACTTCATTTTAGGGTATTCAGTTGTTTTAAACTTCACACTAAGATCACACAAAAGAAGTGACATAAGTACAGCTTAAAAATAACAGGACAAAATATTTGTTTAAGGGCACTATTGAGTCTTTGCTTTAGGAGTAATAGTACTGTAAACTGGAGCCATGGCCGTGCATCAGAACAAATGTGCTGTTCACTCAGTTATCATTTTAGAAGCTTTCATAACTAAAAGTGACAAACGTTCACAGAAAGGCTTCATACCTGTTCATCAGTTGAAAAAAATGTAAACCAGAACCACAGGACATAAAAATCTAATTCTCCCACAGTCTGTAAACATTATCCTATCTCTCTGCACTTACAGAAAGCACAAATACATTCTGCATTCAGTTTAAAAATATATTATAACATCCTGACTATATTTATTCAGAATGTGCACAAAAATAACAGAAAATACAGATAAATTTTTTGTCTTTGATGTGCACTGAAATCAATGATTGAATTTAATACACGTGAATCACTCGTGTATTAAATTCAATCATTGATCACATCACATGATGTGATGTGTACTCATAGGTAAATATCTAAGCCATAAACATTTACATTACATAATAGTTCCTGCCAAGAGTACGTAAAGAAATATCTGTTTAATATTTTAGGGATGAAAAGTAGAAATACATTTATAATGACTTTAACTATAAGTAAAAGTTGGGGTGTTGTACACTTGTATAACCTGTGTAAAGGGAATAGCTGGTTTAGAAACCCCATATGTTTAGAATACCTACTGCACTCTGTCAGTAAAGCTGTCAGGTATCAAAAGTTGGCACTGACAGCTTGGCCAGAGCCTTAGCTTATTTGTTAAACAATGATTTCCTGATTTACTTCGTAATTGTGTACTGTATTTAATTTAGGCGATTCTTGATCGGATGTTTGTGTTAACAACAATATTACACACAGATGTTAGTTATTCGTTTAAAGCCTCCCTTCACTGAAAAATAAGTTTTGCTTATATTTTACATCACTATGTTAGAAATGTTTCTCTAAGCTTACCTTAAAAACAAAAACATGCAGATAAAAGCAACATTTTTGAAATTACAAATATTTTGAAAACTAATCTGTGGCAAATAAGCAAGTTAAAGAAGTGTGATATGTAGAGTCATACCTTTGAACACCTATATAATAAAAAACATCACAGCGAAGTAGAAGAAGTCTTGTTTTGAGCAGTTAAGCATTTGAAAACGTACTATATTTACATATGCGAAGATCAAATAGTTTTCACTGAGAAGAGACAAAAAGGGATTTTTAATTAGCTCAGTTGCGTGTTTTTTCTAGAAAAACAGCAAATAAGTAAATTTAAATGTGTTACTATAAGATAGACAGAGACCCTTAGGTGAGGAATGCAGATTTGTAGGATAAAGATTATTATCAGTAAAGTAAGGAGCAGAAAAAATATTATTTGTATTCTTCAGCCTTAAGCCCAAGGCCATACCTCTGGCATATTATTTGGTGACCACTTGGTTTTGTTTCACAGAGCATCTTTTAATTATGAGGTCTTTTCATTGTCCAGTATGATGCAGTGTAAAATATCCCTATCACTCACAAACAACCTTTGAGCATACACTGCATGCTAGTACCACAAACTGCAAGCACTTTCTGACAGATGTTTTAACAGATGTTAAGTGAGTATGACAAGTGTTAAGGTAGTCTTTATTAATCCCCTCCTAGGAGCAGCCACAGCACAGGACCCAGAGTCCACCGCCAGCTTCGGTCAGTGCCGTGATCATGGCAGGCAGGAAGACTGTTAACACTCAACATACAGGTCTTTTGGTATGACAACATTTAAACTCCATACACAAGGGTTCCAGCTGGCCCTAAAGGGGTCGAAAGAGCATGTGAACAAACTAGAGTGGACACGTATTTCACAGTCCGGCGGACTGAGCCTTTGAATTAAGAATTAAGACAAACTATTTTAACTACACATTACTTCTCTATTCTGACAGCATAAAAATAAAGCTACACGAAGAAACACTGAGATAAAGAAACTACAGTAAACTATGCAGCAACTCATTTTCAGCTGTTTTCTCCTGTCGTCCTCGTGTGTCACTGCTCCAATCCCATCAAAACAAACCATTCAAATGAGTCTGTTGAGAGACTGGCAATCATCAGCGTTATGTCTGCTGTTTGTTTACCATTTCTGCTCATGGTGATGACTGAAACTTCTACAGTATAACAGCAGCGATGCTTCACTATACAGTATATAACACATACTAAACAAAGTTTATTACTTCTTCAGGTCCATCATTAACTCACAAGAACTGCAACATATCCAAAACTCAAGTCAATGCCATGTCACGCGTCAAGCATGAATACCTTCATACATTATGTACATGTGTGTCTTTTCATGGGTACAGACTATTTCCTCAAGCACAGTCAAAACACTCAAATATTGTGTTATGCTAAGCAGTGCTGTTTTCCTAACAAGCTGTACTTCATGACTGAGCCTGCAGAACAGGGTCTGGACAGGGTCTCTCTGTCAGAGAGCAATGAGCCCTGCTCTCTCTTTCTGTCACCAGTTAACTCCATCTCTTCTACAGGGCCTCTAAAAACTCACCTGGTCTCCTTTGACACAACAAACATGACTAACGCCACTGATCCGAACCCTCAACCCAAGCAGCATGATGGCAAGTACTGGAGCTAGTGCTTTGTGAAGTCCGCAGACGTGTTGCTTATTTTTCATGTCTTGAATCAACATTTTAGGAGCCACGTTTTTGTCTCAGATGCAGTCATGCTTTTTGCTGCTTGTACAATACTTGTTGCTGTACAGTCATTTTTAGGCTTTCTTCTTGATTTCCTGTACAATTATGAATCAGTTAAATAAATCACAAAACTGTTATCACTAGAAACTTCCAATGAAAAATTAGAGGATGAGAAGGTTTTAAAATAGATTCCAAAATCTACTTTTGCTTTCCTGTTCCTGTTTCTAAAATGTGACTTTTACCAGGAAATTCGAACCATATGAAGAACAAAAATTGTAACCATTAATTCTGTGAATGCCTCTGTGAATTATAATAGCTTTCACACTTCAAATTATCAGTACTCAACGCCCTTTCCTTGGAAAGGGTACTTGGCTCTTAATATAGATGTTTTAGTTTAGCAGAGGAAATTTGGTTACACTTTACATTAACTATATCCTGATGTGCGCGAGGGGAAGGATTAGGGTATGGCATTCGATTTCAAGAGAAGCTGAAGAGGAATTCTCCAGGTAGACCGCATATTAGAATTTAAACAATATGTTAAGGAACCCCATATGCAAAGGCATACAAGCACAAACATGTGCAGCAATTCCAATCTCCAGCTCCCCATAGCCTGGGCCTTTGACACTACGAGTTCAAGGCAGGATCACAGCGATCCCTGAGGCAGAGAACATGTACCTCTTAGACAATGTCTGGCCTGAACTTCTGCTCTTGAACTCAGAGTGTGACAAAACGACTGCCATGATGTAAACCTCGATAACTAACAATTACTGCTCTCCTCCAAATATCAAAACATCCCATTCACTTATTTTCTTACTCTCAAAAAAGTTTTACACTAAAAGGACAAAAACATCCTACAATATGTTTGTGTTGAACAAAAACATCATTTTGATACATGCAACAGACATAGAAGGTCAAATGAGACCTCTGTGGCCAAACTGTTTATTGGACTGTGTGATTGGTGTTATCATTCTTATCATTTGGCTCCTTACATTAGAACAATCATCACCAAAAGCATGTTTCACCTTGAGCACATGCAACAACCATCAACTAATAAAATCACTGTAGGTCATATTTCATTGCTGCAATGAGCCGCTGGAAAACACAGTCAAACTAAACATGGAAAAAGATTTAAGTGCGTTAAGGTTAGTAAATAACAGTGAGCTCTCCAGTAAATGTAATGTTGTTACTTTTTGTATTTACTCCTGTAATCATTCATATTTTAATGTAGTGATTTGTTTATTTTCCTTACGCATTTTGTTAATTTATTTCTGTAGAATTTTAGTAAAAGTTAGCATCTTCATTTACAAATTACAAACTGGTTTTATTATAGAGTTAATTGTTATTTCCCGCGTAATTTGTTATGTGTTATGTTTGTAAAGTTATTAGCTCTTCTCGATCTCAATAAACAAATGAGACACGTATTTTGTAGATTACGGCTTCTTGCAACAAAGAAGTTGAAAATGTGAAAGAGCATCTTTAAAACTTTTCCATAAGCTGTTGTTTACACAACGTTTTACTTATTTTTTGTACTTAAGTATAATAGGTTCCTGTTTGTTAAAAGCATTTTAAAAAATAGTTTCAGTCTTAAATTGTCGGAATTGCCATCACCATCATCAAATTTAAACACCTCATCCGTCTGTATTAACACAGCCAATTAAAGGGGCACAATAAAACTGAAAGCATAGTAATTTAAAGCAGCGTAAATGAGAAACAAGTGGATATTGATGGTGCTGTCACATAAACATAATGACAGCGGAGAGTCATCAAATGATTAAAGCGTCTTTCTTTTTTTCAAGTCGGACAGCCACAGAGCGCGCCTCGTCAGCACAACCTTCCTGGAAGTAACCCTCAACATCTCCGCGGTTAATCATATATCGACTGGCCTGCAGAATGACGTAATGTTACGCACAGTGCTGTTCAAAAGAAAAGGGAACATGGATTTCACGGGAACACGTGCATCCCTGTTTTATTTTTAATTGGCGTGACAGCAAAACCACTGAGCTATCATTTTCCAGACGATCACTGGTGAACTGCAGCACGCAGACAGTCCAGGACAAGCGCCGGTGCCCGGCTCCCTGTATCCCGAGATGGGACAGGCATGACAATGATGCAAGGATTCAGGTTTTGCGCTTCAGAGCTAAGAGAAAACCTGGAAGTCGTGCCAAACTGATGTGAGATGCAATGAAACGCACCTTTTGCAGCTACACTATGCGTGGTTTTCAGTCGAGCATGGGGTGAATTCCTGCGAACTTAACCGCTGCTACCTGACAGACAGAGCGGCAGCGAAGGCACTTGACTCCGCGTTCAACTTCCAACACCAGTCAACTAATGGAAGACAACACACTGACACCTAACTGAGATGACAACGCACTTAGGTTAACGTGACACTTTCTCCGTTTTAGTTGCAGCCACAAACGAGCTGAGAACAACAAGGAAAAAACAACATCTTCACCAGAACTGCTGAAGCGAACAACAAAACAAGCTGTTGCATGAAAAAAAAAAAACAGGAGGAGGAAAAAGTAACGAGAAGCGTTTAGAAGAAACAAACAAACCTGCAGTGGCGCATGCACGGTCCCCTGCATGGCGGTGCGAGGTTTTCAACTTACCAAACAAGTGCAGACAATGCGAAGCAATCTCTGAGAAGAAACCACGTTGGACTGAGAAAAGATTACAATACGATCTATTTAGAGAAGCATAACGTCACCCCGGGGTGACGTCACGTGGGATTCCTGAACTTCTAACTCATTGCGGTCCGCGAGAGGCGGCGCGAGCGAGGCGGAGTTTGCAAACACACTCCCAGACGGTGTCCATGGGTGGACGCTGCTGAACCTGGAGTGGGTGTGGCGCAAAGCTGGATCTCCAGTACCGACCATTTAGACATGCAAATAAGCGCACCGTACTGCGTCTGCATCATTTCACCAGTGGCGCAGAGTAGAGTAACTGAGTAAATTTACTCAAATACAATACTTGAAATTTTACTTTTTCAAAACTAATATTCCAGTTTGTGCTACTTTGTACATCTACTCCACTACACTTATGTGAAATGAGAAGGTCACACATTTAATCATCCAAAAGACATAACTAGGGGCTTAACATACTGTACCAAATAGCGGCAACATTACAATAGCTAACTATTTAACCACAATTTCTGACAAAATTATCTCTAAGATAGTCCTGTTTTCAGCAGTTATTTGACCTTTTGCACAAGGAAAAACCAACCTGTTACTAATAACATATTTAACAGTTAATGAATTAATGTAGCTGTACATGACTGACTATTATCTACTGACAGTCACTTCCCCACTTTTTATGCTATAACTTACTTGCTTAGTTTGCCCCAGATTTGTTATGTGTTGTGTTTTTTCATCAAACACAAATTAAAGTAAAAATACACCTGTATTTAAAAAAAACTGAAATATCACAGGGCTTAAAACGGGTAATGGCAGAAGCATTATCAAACATGGCTGCAACATAGCACAACAGGACATGTCTGTCATTCACTTAACCATTTCAATTTAGCACAAATCTGTTAGCCTGGTGCTTTCAGTGCACTGTAAGTTCTGAGACCATGGGCAGTTCTCCACTTGTTCCAGCTGATAATTTGGCCTTTAGGACAGTTCTTCTATTTCTAAGAAAGATAAACAGAAATAAATATGACTTGTCATTTCCTGGAAGACCTTACATGTATCATCAACAGCTTCACTTGCAAATTAAATGAATGTGCAAAACAGTGTAGCTGTTCCACACCAAAACATCAGATATGTGTGTTATCAGAAACATTAGAAAAGATTTAAACAGCTTTGGAGTACAGAGCATTTATGTTGGAGCGCTGTGTGACCTGCTGGTGCCAACTGGCTGTGACTTCTTGAGACACAGACAGTGTTAGTGAAGCCATCCTGGGCTCCAGGGATTAATGGCTCCTCACACATTGAGAAATGTTTACCACTCGCCTGTGGCCACTCCACTAGACGCACTAAGCGCTCTGTCACAGAAACAATAACGCAGTCTGAAAAGCCCTCATAACTCAGAGCTTTTCCGCCTCTGTCTTTTAACCAGAGCTTTAATCAACATTTATGACAGCCTTTTGTCTCTTTATTGCCAATATATTTCCCAACCAATCCAAACATTATGCTCCCAGAGGAGAAGACTATTAAGGTTGGAAAGGGCTGATACAGCTTGGGTCAGTGACCCACACTAAAGCAGATTTGATCTACATTATACTAAACCTTTTATTATTATGCCTCTGTGCAATGGTTATGAGTAAGACCACCTTAAGATTAGCAGGACACTCAGGACACTTTATGCAAGAGGTGAAGGACATTCAATAACAAAAGTATTACACAGGTTTTTCATTTTTGAACAAAATATAAAACACTTTCAGCAGTCACAGGTGGAAAGTAGATGTTCAAATAGATGTAAAGTGCTGTTTCATGCACTCTAAGAGGAGATTACTTGCAGCGATGGAGGTGTTGGGGTTTCAGTATCACTTGAAGCATTCCACACTGCAACACCTCAGCAAGAGAACTATGCAGCACTCGTTTCTTATTCATTCACAGCTATTTTAAGCACAGCCAAAAAGTTATGTATTCTGCGTAAATAAATAAAAAACAGCTACTCCACAGTTTTAATGTGCCTTATGAAGGCATCACTGGTTGTTAAAATTAAAGAAAACATTCTTACCTGTGAATCAAAAGAATCAGCCAGACTTGCAGCCTGTTGATATAATTTGATTTGTGAACCACTGCAGGGGCAGTTAAGTGTTTTTCGTGGTTAAAGATCAGGAAGTACTGTGTGATGAGTCAGACGTCAGGACTTGTGAACATTTAAATACACTGCTGACATGTTTTCTGAAAGTCTGGGGTGGATTTAAAAAAAAAATCATATTACTAATAAAATTCTTTACTAATTCTTCATGCCTTGCTCTATGATGTATCATAGCATTTATGAAAGCTAAGAATGCTGATTAAACCTCTGCACAGAGTTAAGGAAATATTTAGAAATTTAACTTCAGCCTATCTTGTCACCCTTTAAGTTCAGTTGTTTAAACAGTTACATTGTTTTTGCACTTAACAACGCAACGTTTGTTTTACCTTCTCATCTTATAAAGGTGTGTCTGCAGAGATTTGGGTCTTGGGACACCAGACCATTACTTGGTGTTGTGGTGTAAGTGAAAACCTAATACAACAAAATAAATGTGCTGGGAGGTTCCCAGTAGATAACCCCGGTGACATTCCTGAACTCAAACATTCAACCTTGTGACATTTACTTTAGGTGGATGGTGAACGGTGCTGCCTGTACGATGGCTCTTGCGATTTATAACAGTGTATCATGACGTCCTGTGCGCTCAGCTTTAGCAGGTAAGTACATCATGTTAAGCACATATAATTTGGCTTCTGTATGTGATCAAACTGGATTATTAAACACATTTGTAAAATGTAAGATGTAGGAATATTATCTGGTAGTGTTTTTAAAAGTGCCATAATATAAACTGACAACAACACAATAACATTACACCTTTTATTTTTAAATATTTGATTTTAATATTTATAATTATTACAACATACAGTCAAATGCTTTGGATTAACTGGATGAGCAGTACTGTCACTGTGTTACTACTCCTTCCTTTTTACTTACCTTGGCATTCAAAATATCTTGTTTTGTGAAAGTCATACATTATATGAATTCATAATGGTAAATCACAGATTCTGCTATGTCTCAGGACATTTAACCACAAAACACCAGCATCGTTGAAACCAGAAGGATTCAGGAGCTTCTCTTTGCTAAGATGTCTGAGTGTAGATGGGGAGTAACAATCTAACAATGAGCAAATTACCTTGCTGGTTAACTCAAATGTGTTTCACAGGGTAACAGGGTTTGGTCACTTACCAGCAGCTGAGAAAATGTGGCTTTCCCCACATGTTTCCACATTGAGGTTAAACACTGTTTAGCACATCTTTAGTGCAGCAAATCACAAATGCACCTATTACCTCATCAGCATTTATGGGCTGTAACAAATTTAACAGTAATGACTAGCTGCAGCTACGCTCATCAAACACAACCATTAATAAATAACTATGGATGAGCAACGCCAGTATTTTAAACGAAAGCCATCAGCTTCCTCAAACAAGAGGTAGAGTGTGATGTAATGCTTTCAAAGTAATATCCCACAACTGGAAAAATAGTTTTAACATCACTGTGGTGCTTGATCTGTAAATAGGCTGAGTGATGATCCATTACACCATCACCAGGCACAAACTCAATGTTACTGCAGTGCCAGCTAATACAAAATATACAGAAACTGGAGAAAGTTAAAGTTAATAAATCTTGTTACTATAAATCTGTATTTTTAAACTGGAGATGTGACAATGTGCAGCACCTCTATAGACAGATGTGCTACATTTCCATAGATAAAGACTAATACACACTTTCTGCTACACATACCACTGATTTGTACTTTGCATGTACATTGTACACACATCCATTTTTGACCTATGTAAAAATAACATCAGAGAGAAGCTTCAAAGAAGCTTTGAGTGCTTTTTAGTATATGTATGTATCAGTTTTCTGGATAAAGTTTGAGATATTTACAGGATACCACTAAGTTACTCAACCCAAAGAACAATCCTGAGAGAAGCTGTATTTATCTACTGACTACTACTGCCACCCTGTGGCCACGTTTCTGAGCTACATGTTGATCAAGTGTGGGATCCATGCAACTTGTCACTAGCATTCATCACAAAAAACAATTACTGATATATGTATAGCTTTAATTAGATAAGTATTCGATTATTTTGTTATTATTTTTCATGTGGGTATAAATGGACACAATTCAAAGATTTTGATAAAAGCAGTACAGTACAGTAGTATTTTATTAAGACACAGGAGGCACCTTAACTGTGTGGGACAAAGTATGTAGATGTAGCAGATAGTTTAAGATAATGACACCAATGACAGTCCCTCTTTCTCCTTCCATCCTGCCAATTAACTGTTAATTATCCAAACTACATCAGTCAAGGCAGATGAAATAAAAAAAGACACAACTTCCTCTGGAAATTTTACAAATAAAATTTGGTTCCATGAAGATTACTTGGCAGATTTATTACCACAAATCATAACGTCTTCCTTAAAAAATATTTTATAAAAAAAACCTTTTATATAGTTATCCAAGTCATAGTCACCTGAGAGACAGTACAGTCACTTACAATAATAGCAGTAAGCAATACTCAGTATTTTGTCATCAAAGTGATTCATTAGATTTGCTTAACAGACTGGCTGCTACAGGGCATTTACACTTGAGTGTCAATATTTATTATAGGCTTACAAACATGGGCAAATTATAAGAAAAAGGGACTCAGGCATCTTGGGCCACTCTAATAGACGAGATAAGCAATCCATGCTTACAAGATGATTTGAAGTGAAATGTTTATCCTTAATGTGATAATTTAATTGCTCACATAATCAACTTACATCACTCCACATTATTTAAAACTGGAATTTTGACTTTAGAGAGATATTTTATTTTATCGATATTTTTGTTTTTTCACATTTTTGGACTAAATACTTAAATTGTTAAAATGACTTAATAAATTTAATTATTAAGGGGACTAATGGAAATTACTGCAAGAATAGTGTAGTCATATAAACTCACAAGTATTAGATCAAATCTATGTACTTTCTTTGCAACTTCCTGTTTATTGGGTTTGTGTACATTTATATACAGTTCCTTAAAAACAGTTTATGCTTTTCTGATGAAAGCCCAGCAGTCGTTCTTCCGGTCTGGTTGTCTCTCTTCAGCAGACTTGACGCAGCTTGGAGGAGTCACCGCACCGCCCCTGCCGCCACAGCTGTTCGCACCGCTGTCCGCCTGCGCCTGCTGTTCCCCCGCTACTCGCTGCTGCTGCCGCCTGCCCTCCTTTCTAATGCAGCAGCGACCATGACAGGCATCGCCGCTGCTTCTTTCTTTTCCAACGCTTGCAGGTTCGGAGGCTGCGGACTACACTTCGACTCTCTGGTCGAGCTCATCGTGCACATCGAGGATAACCACATCGGTAAGAGCCGAGAAGCGACGAGCTCCGCAGCCTGCAATGGCCGAGGCTCGTCGCTAGCCTAAGTGGCTAATGGAGCTAGCAAGTTAATGTTACTTCCTGCGTCCTGACAACCCCGTTGCTAGGTGTGGTGGCTGTTGATGTTCCATGTACGCATTACAGTTCCTGTTTCCACTCGTGTTTCTGTACCGACAGCGCTGTATCACTGTGTAGACATCACGCACGGAGGTTCAGAAACCCAAACACGGACACGGAGACAGTTTCTCTGCGCTTTCTCGTCTTTCTCGTGCAACGGTATCGCAGCGCGAGGCCCGCGCGCCGGAGCCGAGCTGAGCTGGAAGTCTGCGCGAGCAGATCATTGTCAACACGTTTAATCAGCCTGACAACACACTTTAGTAACAGGCTACTTTAAGTTGCTTTTTTGACTCTTAAATACCGTGACAGCATACATTTCTTACACGATAACACTGCTACTACAGTCAGCCACCAGCGACACTGCTACTGACTAGTTCAGCGTTAGACACCAAGTTTCTTTACGAACACATGTTGCACATTTCAGGTATTGCACTGATTCTGCCGGTGTAGATTTT
>JAUBNQ010000008.1:12315179-12333632 GCA_032353495.1 Ctenopoma kingsleyae | reverse complement strand
ACATACTAATCATTAATCATTACCACCCAGTGCATCTAGCTATAGATGCTGACTTCCTGACAGCACATTAAATCCTAAGACAATAAACAGCGCCACCCAAAGTTCATGTGGGGCAATACAATAACAACAAGTACCCATACCCAAGCTATGAAAATGTTAAGACTTCAGTGATAATGTATGAGAAGTAATGGAGAATTACAGAGCATTGCTAAACTGTTTTTGTTTTTTTCAGTTTTTATTTACTTTAGTGATTTCTAACTGAATGTCATCAGGGTTTTAAAGTTTACTGTCGACATAGTTGTGTGTTTACAACTCCTGTACACTTTATTATTAAATATACAAGTAGTATATATAGCTAATATGTAAAATATTATTGACTATTAACATTATATTATTAACTATTATACACATTGCTTTTTTTTCAGTAATAAAGTTTTGCTATCTTTGAACTAAATCAAGTCTAGGGAGAAAGTTCCCCTCCTTACAGTTTAACACTCTTTTAGTTCCTGCATCTGCTTCCCAATCTAGTATTTCAGACTCTTATTATTGAAGCTGACAAGGCCCAGCTGTCTCTGTTGTTCTTGTTTGTTGCTTGACTGGCTTTAATATCCTCTGCCCTCTAATTGTGTGCTGCGCATGTGTCCGAGGTGTTAGCCTTAGAAAAAAATGCTTCCAAATGACTTATTGGGGAATAATGAGGCAATTAGTTGGCTCAGAGTGGAAAAACTTTGCTGCCCCCCTCCTTTGTCCACTGGCCTGTGCCCACTCTGAGAAGTGCGAAATCTTGTGCGTTGTGCCAAGTGCCTGTGAAGCGTAATTACAGAGAGAGTGCTTGATTTGGCTTGTCTTCCTCCTCATCTGGTGGCCTGCTGCTTAAAGCACATTTTCCTTTATAATTAGCCCCCTGGAAAACAAGCACACATTCTTGTCCCTGTTTTCCCCAGCCGCTCTGCTGGTCAGGTCTGTGAACAAGAGGTGGCGCTGCTCTGCTTTGGGTTGAGATGCCTAGTCTGAGACTATGGTTGATATTACAAACAAGAATTCACTTTAACAACACAGTGTATCATACAGTTACAAGCCAAAGGGCTAGTTTTTTTTACATTGACAGGAAATTGGACAAATTATTGAAAACATAAGATACTTCCCATTTTTAATTATATGGTAATTTGTCACTTCATCACATCTTTCACGCTGTGGTTCAGGAGATGATTACAGTAACTTCCAAAATGCAGATTTAAAATAGACATTTAAAGAAACAGAAGTGTGTTGGAAGAGTTACACTTTTCCTTTCGATTTAGACTGTACTTATTGAAAATCAAATTCACAGTCAGAATAATTTCTTATTCACCTCAGTTATCATAAAATACCATAATGGTTCAGCTCTTACTTTCTCTAACACTGTTCTATATTTAAATTCATAATAAGAGGTCTCAGAGGGTCCATTTAAACCTTTATGAACAAATACAGCTCATTTTAAGAGAGCAGAAATGAGCCAAGAAAACAGGAGTAAGACTGGAAGATATTCACCTCAGTTTAATTCAGTTTATTTATATAATGGCAAATCACAGCAAATGTCATCTCAAGGCACTTTACAGTTTTAAAACCTTACAGTATATAACTATTTATAGAACTATGTTGAAAGTCCAACAAGAAAGAACGTTTTAAGACTAAACCTAAGTCATGTTGTTAAGCCTGAAAGATCTCAGTGGTCTGGTTTTGTCTGGTATTCTCTGCACACACTGAGCCACTGAAATGTTTGCCTTGTCACTTAGTGACCAGGCCTCTGTAGACTAGAAGTGAATAGCTGAGGCCTGGAGTACTGATGGTTTGAAGTGTCCAGCCTCTGTAACAGTGGGTCTGTTTGTTGCCAATCCTCACTGGAGACTCATTTAGAAGATTTTGGTATGCACCCACCCCCCGGACCTAAAAAAAAAGAAAAAGAAAATCTGCACGGAAGTAATAAATTTGGGAACCAGTAACTAGTTCCCTAATCTGTGCACCTGGTGGGCCTAATTACATTTTCCTAACCCCAACACCACTGCTCCTGTTCATGTGTGGTGACTGCGACATGATGGGCTGCTCGATTCGGTAAACTGCTTCTTAATGGAGATAATACACATCCTGTGTTGACATTTCACAACATGGGTGTGTTATTTGATGATGCCCAAATAATTTAAATTTTGCAAAAATTGTATTATTTTTGTTATAAACTTGATCATATTAAGCGTATGATATTATCCCATGACAAATGCTGTATTAGTCAAGATAAATACCAAACATTCATTAGTTCCAGCTTTTCCATTGTGATGATTTACTGCTTGTCTCTGTTTTGCACCACTGTAAACTGAATATTTTTGGGTTGTTGACTGTTGGTTGAACAAGAAATTTGACGTGTTGTGAAAAACCTTGGAGGTAAACAGTTATGAGAAACCACTTAATTTGTCAATCAAGAATTTAATCAGATTGAGAATAAAAATAATTCATAGTTTCAATTCTAATACAGATCATAGGACCTAAGCACAGTAATGTTTGTGCTTTTGTGTCCACTTGCGTTTACCTGTGTGTTTTTACAAACGTATCTTTGTAGAATCAGCACTTGTGTACATGTTTAATTTGCTGTCTGTGCGGAACTTATTTATAACAGATAGAATTTTAACCCCTGTGTGTTTTTTTTCAGTAATCTACAAAGGCAGCTTACACATGGAGATTGACTCCATTTCATTTCCTCCTTAGAGGTCACATCATAATGAATTACCTGTGCCACCACTCCTGGTAATGTCCCCTGCTGCTCAGAGCCGCCATAAACATGTCACCATAATGCTCACTACTCTGCTCTACCCCACAGTGCATTTGGCAGTGAGGGTGGATGGGAGAGCCAGATACTTGTGGAAATGAGAGAGGGAGCTGTGCGTCTGGTGTGTTTGTGTGAGATGGAGA
Organism: Ctenopoma kingsleyae; assembly: GCA_032353495.1. Classification (NCBI taxonomy): domain Eukaryota; kingdom Metazoa; phylum Chordata; class Actinopteri; order Anabantiformes; family Anabantidae; genus Ctenopoma; species Ctenopoma kingsleyae. The sequence continues at coordinate 12,330,695 of JAUBNQ010000008.1, read as the reverse complement.
GGGTCATGGAGGACGTTATTACAGAGGGCAGAAGGCGTCACTTCCCCCTTTGCCTTAGGAAGGTTTGTTGTGTGATCATCCCTAGGTTTCCTGTCGGACACTGTCGTAGGGACCTTAATGAGAACATGTTATTGCATTATGTTTTCTGCTCTTATACCATCCAACCATGAGGTGCTTCAGTATATGCTCCTATACACAAAATGTCCAAACACATAAAAAATAGATTTTTCTCTCTACCAACAGAGAACTTTATTTACAATGATCTGCAATTTGTTGAAAATGGAAACTGTGTGAGAATAATGTTTAGAGTTTAGAGAAATTTGTATAGTTCTTGAAGATCCAAAAATCTTTTTATACTTTTAAATGTTATGCTTGTCCACCTCTCTGTTCCTTATCTCACAACATGCACATAGACAATAACCTGGAGGAGCTAGTGAATAAATGCACCTTTTGTTTCCCACAAAGCTTCTAATAGTTGGCCACCAAGGTGGACCACCTGTGTAGCTTGATTAGAGGGGTTCCCATCTCTCTTTAAGATGCCTAGCAAAGGCTGCAGGGAACTGGCCCCTGCAGGCCTCCCTCTCCCCAGTCCCCACCTGAAGTGTGTGTGATTTACGGTGTGTGAGAGCAGATTGATCCACTGCAGTTTGAGCGATCTGTGAGCCATTCCACTCCTGGAGGCTCATTAAGGATCTTAGGAGGGATTTCTTGTGCACTCACGCACACACATACCAACACACAGAGCTCAGAACAGTGTCTGGCTTTATGAATGTGTCTTTCCTACTCTATGTTTCCGTGACTTTGGCTGGAGAGTAAAGAGAGGTGCGCTGTCTTTCTCACTGGGGATAAATCCACTGTTAATGAAACACTTGCTTACGACGGAGGCCTTGAGAGGAACCTCCTGAGCCTTAGGCGCTGTGGTTTGAGCTGTTCTGAGAGCCTACCTGCCAGTATCATAAAACTCTGCCACTGTTTTATCGTCAACCAAGCGACTTGGCCTTTGCCACTGAGTGGATGATGCCTTTTGTGTCTTTTGACACCCATGTCTACCTAAAGTGAGACTGACATCAGTTTGTTGACTTAGATTACTCTTAGTCTTCTGAAATGTGTGCTTGCTCATGCACACTTGAATGTGGTTTGGATTGAGTTTAACTGCTAAACATCACCTTTCACCTTCTTCTTGAAAGAATTAAACTGGTAGTCTGTTAAAATACCAAGTGCACTTTGTGATTTATGTCTCCTTTATGGATGTTTTGGTGCGCACATGTGTGTCTGTACTTTATACACCACATTAATATATGTTTATTGGTAAGGGGACAAGGAGACCTCAGTATCCAGGACTGAGCATAATACCTGAAGAACCTAAATTATAATATGCTAAGTTCTCAACGCAAGAACTTCACCCAAGTAAAAGGTTTGAAATAAAGTTCTCTTATTTATTGCAAGTAAGTGAAAGTGAAATGTGAACAATGCTTTGATGAATTCAAAGTTAAAGTTTCTATCCCCACCATAGTGATCACCATCTACTGTAAACTCCTATCTAAATCCCAGAGTGCACCACCAAATTCATTCTGTCCAGAAGAAGTTTAATGGAAATCTGATTTTAAGTCAAATAAAGTAAAATAAAAGTAGTTTTTAAGTAAAAGCCCAAAGCTGTGCAAGAAAGAAATTAGCATAACTTAGGTCTTTATCACAGGAATAAAGGTGTTGCTTACAATTTTAACCAAGACAACTTCCAGTACACTATTCACTCTATTTCCATTTACAGTATGTTATATAATTGCCATAGTCATTTTTAAGTTATATCAACCAGGACTGATCCGTTTTTGTTCATAGTTTATACAGAGTTTGCCTAAGCTGAGCTGTAGTCACTGTGCTTTGCAAAAACTTAATTTAGATTTTAATGTCACGAATAGCCTAAGGTGTAAGTGTTCTGTATAAATGAGCTAATGGATGGAAACAAGAGATAGTTTTAACCACATGGGGGTAGCAGGCTTTCACAACTCCGTCAGAGGCAGACAGGGAGGCTTAGCTGGTAAGTGGTAGACACTGTTGTTTTATGGGGCATCTCTCTTCTCCCACATGGAAGGCAGTGGTAAGAGCGTTTGAAGTCAGGCCTGCTTCACCTCAGGGTGTGGAGATTGGCTATTGTTGTACATTTAGCGCCGCTGAGCAAGATGAATGTCTGGAGCACAGTATGGGAAAACACAGTATGTGTAAAGTGTGGTCATGTTTGAGCAATGTGGTGTCTGCAGAGCAGCTTTTTAAAAAAGTGCAATGCAAATTCTAAAGATAAGACAATTGAGATTTTTGTTGTAGATTAAAGTAACTGATGAAAAAGAATGTTTGAGCAGTCTTAGAGGAAATAAGGCAAGAAACCAGCATTAGCTTGAAAATTGTGGAGGTTCTGCAGCAGCACTTTACTCTTTAGTAAATTAGTAGTTTAGACTGAAACATTTACTTCGTATTAAACAAATGGTTTTGAGTTTTGCTTTGAGTAAATACTTTTTATTAGCCCTTATTCTCCCTAGTCAGCTGAGCATTGGTGCCTGTTGATGGCATAACTCTTGACATTTATGCAGGAATAGTCCCACCTGGGACCTGGGACTGCTGTATGCTAATGAGTACACTGCTCAGTTTGTAAGGTGAGAAAGTGAATAACTTAAATCACAAATCCTAGATCTACGCAGCTGAGACTGAGTGTGCAACATTTGATTGACCCTAAAGATATAGGATAGCCTCTGATAATTGAAAGTTAGCAATGTTTCAGTGTATACAAAGTAGAAACTGCTTACATTTTGGTAACCTAGTGCAAGATATTTTTTTTATTTCTTGCATCTGTTTGCTTGTCTGCTTTTACTTCAACAACATCTTTCAACATTAGTCAGTCCACATTTAACATTTAAACAAAAATCAGGATTGTATGTCTTTTATGTCTTAGTTTATATTAAGAAGCTGCAAAAACACACACACACTTCTATTCCTAATATTGCCAGTCCAAAATACTGCAGAATTATGTGCCTGATTTTTCATCTCTCTGTTGCTCCCATCTGCTCAGACACAGATCCACGACTTCTGGAGAAGCAGGAGCAGCAGCAGCCGACGTATGTTGCACTCAGTTACATCAACAGGTAAATGCCACCATCAAAGCAATGTAACCATCATCAGGAAAGACCAACATGATTTTCACTTACCGTATTTATGCAGTAACTCAGTTGTAAGGATATCTATATTATACATTTACCAAACTCTCTATAAAAGACTGTGAAGTGTTTGCTCTTTTGACATTCTACCAGCAAATTCAGATGTCATCTGGTGGATTGCTTAGATGAATTGCTGCAGTATTTGGTAGTTGGGGTTTTTTATTACACTGGGTTCATCCCAGTCGTCTTTGATATGGTGCTCGAATAATGCTTTTAAAAGCCTTATGCAACAAGCCAGTGAACAGGAAGGTCTGCCGCTGTCTCCCTGCCTTCACAAACACATCTTGATGTGGTTATCGCTTAATTTGTTAATTCCACTTTTGCTGTAACAGTGTCTATGTTAACATTTCATTTTTATGATAGACATTTACCAAAGACATCATAAAACCAGTGAAAAGTCTTTTTGAAGGGAATAGAGCCAGTTATAGTTTTTCTTTCCAAGTATGTTATACGTATTGTAGCAAACCTTTAATGCCAGAAGTTTCTAAACATCAGTTAAGTCCAGCTGTATGTAAGTCTATCGTTGTACAGTACATTGAATGAGATGATCCTCTTTACCCAGTTTAACATCCACAATTTATATCCCATAATACCAGGTTCATGACAGATGCTGCACGGCGAGAACATGAGGCCCTGAAGAAAAAGGTGCAGCCCAAGTTATCTCTGTCACTGACAGGCAGTCTGTCTCGCAGCAGTGTTTCCACGCCGCCTCGCCACACCAGTGGAAATCTCACGCCTCCAGTCACCCCACCCATCACCCCCTCCTCTTCCTTCCGCAGCAGTACACCTACAGGTAGCCACCCAGAATACCCCCACCTCAAGTTACAGAACAGATGATGCACTCATTGTGTAAAAAACAACACAAAAACAAAGTTGAAATTATTGGCAAAATATTGGCAGGAACCACATATTGTCACAGCTGTATTCATTTTTCAAATGACAGGATATGTGTTATATTTCCAGATGTAATGGCTTAACATCTTTGTAACATCCTACTAACTGAAATCATACGCTACCACAGCTCACATTCAAGTTACAGTAAGTCAGGGTCAGATCTCATAGTCCAGCTAAATCATGTAATTCACTCCAGTGTACATTATATAAGAGGATTTCTTTTGCTTGGTTTTTCCTATGTAGTGATGTCTTTTTTTGTAAACTATACAGTCTTCTAGCACAACAGCTTTAATTAATCAATGAAACTCATTCACCCCAAGACCTCAGTGAAATTCAGAAATTCTTTCCCACGATTAGCATATTTCAGTCTTTCCAAAAACTTGGCCTATGAAGTAGAGATTATGGGAAGACTGCTCCAAAACAGATGCCGTGAAAAGGCTGTGCTTGTCAGTCTGAAGGTTCGAAGGTCCGGATTTCATCCCAAGAGATGACACGCCACAAATTGTTCTTCAATCAGAGCTTGTTGTTGCCCTGAGCTGTTTACTGTTTGACTTTCTGTCATTTACCCTCCTACAGGTAGCGAATGTGATGAGGAGGAGGTAGACTTTGAGCAATCTGACAGTGATGAATCGTGGACGACGGAGAGTGCCATCAGCTCTGAGTCCATCCTCAGCTCAATGTGCATGAACGGGGGGGATGAGAAGCCGTTTGCTTGCCCTGTCCCAGGCTGCAAAAAGAGATACAAGGTAGGTTTAACTCTTCAACTCTCCTTACAGTAGCTTAGAGATAAGAGTGTGAAATGTTTTACCTGCCAAGAAAGATCCAGAGATACCAGAACCACTATTTGTATTGTACAGTGTGAGAAATTTGACTTTATTGCCCACCCAATTGAGAATGTAAAATCAAATTGGATTCCCTGCTGTTGATAGTATAAAATAAGATCTTAGTTGAGCATTACAGCAACACAAATGCATACATTTAGTCAACTTCAGTGATGTGGAGTTTTACAGGATTTTCCATTCACATCTGGTGTGTGTGTGGTTGGAATAAATTATGTGCAGCCTGAGAAAATTGCATTGCTGACGTGAATGACAGGGTTATGGGCAATGACATAGTCTGAGGAAGCAGCACTAGACATCTGCTTAGGAGCAAAATAAGATTGTAATGAAAAAATATTTTTATTTCTCTAATCTTTACAGTCATGTTGACTGGTGGCCTCTTTTTGATGCAAAAGATAGACCATATGGCCAAAGTCAGTGAACACTCTCAGTTTTTATGCTACAACATGTTATTATATTTCAGACAGTAGTGTTCTTCCAACTTTGTGGCAACGTTTCTGTTTCGGCATGAAAAAGCACTTGTGCGCAAATCCAGGTCCATAAACAAAATGTTTTCTGAGTTTGGTCTGGAAGAACTTGACTTAACACCATCCAAACCCTTTGGATGAATCAAAGCACATGGTAAGGGCCAGGCCTTGTTGCCTTTTGTTAGTGCTGACTTCAGCAATGCTTTGTGGCTAAAATGGGAGCTAAAACACGACAGCTTTCAAAATCTTGTGAAATGCTAATGAGCATACTAACGCTCATAGTTTTGCAATGAGATGTTCATCAGACACATATGTGTATAGTTTTCTATTATCTACAGACTTCTGGCCACACATGGTTTGTGTGAAGCGCAGCCAGTGCTACTTTTGTTCCTGTTACCATACATGGTTTAGTGTGTTTGGTCCATGTGTCCAAAGTGATGACTTGCTTCATTACAGAATGTGAATGGGATCAAGTATCATGCCAAGAATGGCCACCGAACCCAGATAAGGGTGCGTAAACCCTTCAAGTGCCGGTGTGGGAAGAGCTACAAAACATCTCAGGGTCTCCGCCACCACACCATCAACTTCCACCCACCCATCTCTACTGACATAATCCGCAAGATGCAGCAGTAGAGTGTGAGTGAGCGACCAGCACTCACCTTCAGACCACTTCCCAAACATCTGAACACCACCATCACCAGCAATGGCTGTTTCTCATCCAACTTTGTTCCTCTTATCCTTAAACCCCTACCCCATTCTTTTTCTCACTCTCTTATGCCACTTTGCTATGACACTATTTTTGATTGCATGGTAGAAATGTATAATTATTCATCCTTGTTTATTATTCAGAATGTTCAATCATTATGTATGTCACATTTGTATTTTGCACATTTAAGGTATCATTTATGTATTTGAGTTTATTTTTTCATATATGGTGCTCGCTGACAATGAGGGCATGTTGTTGACTAGAAATTGGTCACAGCAAGTCACGAGTAGCCTTGCATGTACACTAGGGCATCCTGCGTTAAAGGCAGTGTGAAGTCAGAAAAAATGTGGAAAGATTTGGATGTTTTTGTAAAAAAAAATTTTTTTGCCTCTGTCCCATTTGATGCTTAAATGTGACAAAGGCAAATGAAAAAAATCTGAATGTGTGTTGTGTAAAATGAGAAATCCAACCTGAAAACTTTTGTATGTTTTATTCTATATTAGACTTTGTTACTTTTCCTTTCATATCGCAAGTATTCCAAACCTTTTTTTTTTCTGTTGCAAACACGTGTGAGTACCAAAGGATGATCTCAGGTGACATTTGCAAAAGCATTTCGCACCACAAACCTGCCCAAGAGTTCAGATTGAGTATTTTTGCTGTTCAAAGGGATCATTGGAACTGTGTCATTGTTCCTGAAGTTCGTGATCACTTTCTGGAAACTTAACCAGTTTTCCTTGCCTTTTTTTGGTGAGGGGTTAAAGCACTTTTTCTAACAAGTTGCCAACAAATAAGCATTTTTTTTGCCAATATCTCGTTTCTGGTATACAGCAGCTACAGAAACGCATCAGAAGGCCTTCAGAGCAGATGTGCAAGTTGCTTCAAGGGAAAATGTACACCAGACCTCCAGTGTTTTCAGTATTGTGGGGTTTCTGTATGTACAGTAGTTGCCTTGAACTATAAACCATTCCTAGCAGAATAGATTTTTTGTATAGCTTGATTTGACAAATTCAGCTGAATGCAAATAACTCCAGGCTGTTTGCTGTTTACTGACTCCCCAGTCTTTTAAAACCATATGATTAATGTTTTCATGGAAAAAAGGGGACAGCAACACCATATATATAACATAGTGATATTCTTGCTGTCCCTCTTTTAGGCTTTGAGCAAAACACATACCGTGCCTATTTTGTGCCATAATATCAGTCATCCCTAAAATAAGGATTATAAAATGCCACAAGACTGGGGAGTTATCAACAATGAGCCATTAGGTAACATCTTCACTGCATGGATGTTAGCGTTAAGGAACTATTGTGACAGTATTGTACTGCCAGTATTGGAGAAAGTCTTTGACATAGTGTACAGTGAATGTATAGTCATGTGTTAAGTGCATTAAATTATATTTTCATATGTTTCTGGACTTAAAAAAACAACAATATAATGTGTATGAAAAGATAGTTTCTGGAGAAACTAATGGTGATATGTATTTCCTCAAAAAGCTGCTTCCTGTAAACGTATGTTTAGAATTAAAGTTTCTCTGATGTGTGCCTAAAGAATTCTGTATAAACTGTGTTGTACACACTTCATTTTCCAACAGACTTTATTAGTTCATATTAGATACAAGAAACCCACTTAACAAATGAAACATTTCTATGAATGAAATAACTTAATACTGTAAAAGAGAAGATCAAAAGAAGGAAATTTAACAGAAGCTCAGCATGCACAGATCCGCTGATGATATGAAGGTTCTTAAGGATTCAGAGACATTAACCCAATTTAATGAGAAAAATCAGAACAAAAGGAAACCTAACATAAAAACAAACCTATATCATACACAAAGTATCAAGGCTTTCACATATCATTAGCTTTAATTATTCTAAAATAGATGATCTGATGATATATTGTATAATCATGTCTGGATGTAATCACTGAAGATTTCTCCCTGACTGCATATAGTGTACCAAGGCTGCTTTCTATAAAATAATTAGCAAGTAACTTGTACAGTGATGTTTAAGGGGGGAAGCATTTGGTTTGATGTTTTTAAATGTAAGTTTAGTAAACACTTATCTCTTTCCCTGATTTGTTACGTCCCATAGTATAACAGATCTGAGTCAATTTAAAGTCACATATTTATATATTCGTACAACAGTCTTATCCCCCTAAATTGTTCTTCTAATCCAAATGAAGTGAAATAGGTCAACTGTTAAAAATGTTCTGATTTGCAAACACATTCAGTAGCCCTGCAATATACACTGAATTATAATGTCATTTTAAAATGTCACATCACTTCAAAATGTTTCTCTAAATTGAAGTAACAAAGCGAAAGTCAGTATAGTCCTAAAGACTGGATCTTCACACCGTTACATGCAGAAAAGAGTGCAGAGTGATTTATTTCAGTGGTTGACAGGAAGTAGGCAGAGCAGATTTGCTACTTTCTGTTTCTCTAGTCAAAGTTGAGCGGGTGGCCATCAAAGTGAGTGAGCACATGATTCTCAAACACCTTCTGGTCGCAGTCCAGGGGGAACTGCTCACTGCACATTGGGCAGATTTTCCAGTGGCTCTCCACATGCTCCTCAAACTTGCTCTGGTCATAGTTGGGTGGGAAGATGACCTCACACAAAGGGCATCGTTTCATGTCCATGCTTGATATGGGATAAAGAGAGCAAAAGAGAAGGGCAGGGAGAGAAAACTGATGTTAATAAGCAGTCAAAGTGACGACGTGGGCAAACCAGGAGAGCAGGCTAATAAAGAGCATCTGTCTGATGCAATGTGGGTGGCCTGCTGCTACCAACAAAAGGGGGTTGTGCAGCAGAACAAACACTTTACACATGTTACAATGCGCAGGTTTAGAAACTGTATGGTGCAGCAAACTTGGATGGCATTTATGAGAGTGGCATGGGAGGGTGTATTACCTGGGATCAAAGCAGAAGCCAGTTTGTCCATCATTCACAAATGGGCTATGAGTTCCAGTTGCTGTGGGCTGTTCATTGGTATTATCCTGAGAAAGAAATTTTAAAACAGCATTAACAAAATCCATCTTCTCATACTCTTTATTGTCAATACTTAGCAAGATGAAGAGAAATAAGTTAATAGCATTTAACTGCACACTATGTGACTCTTACGTTGTTGTTTTGCTTTTCCTCTGACTCCTCGTGGCCTTCTGGCCGGCTGTGGTTGCGGGAGGGTTGGATACACACTACATTACTGTCCCAAGAGGGAGGTCCCACAGGAGGCAGTCTGAGCAGCTGGTCATCTGAGAACTCGTCTTCTGCCTCATCTGCACGGAGAGAATTCAGAGACATGGCTACTGTAAATAAACGTCAATGATTTGTATTACTGGTGAACAGTACATATTACTGTATGAAAGGAAAACCAACCTTTTGAGTCCTGGATGGAGTAAGGGTTCCCAAAATGCAGCTTGCTGGGGCTCTGAGAAACAAGCAGGGGGGTGGGGGCATCCTGGGTGTAAGGGACCGGGTACTGCAGGAATAAAGGCACACTGGACTGGCTACTCTCCAAACTGGTTTTCTCACTAGTCCCCTGATCTCCCTTCCTGTTGCTGCCCTTCTGGAGCTCCTAGGAGACACAACAGCAAAAGTTAAACAATTTTTCACGTTTTTGTGAGGAGGTTTGTTAAGGCAAGCGGTACATTACTGCTACAGTCAGACAGCAGCTCCTGACCTGTGAGTTCTTGCTTTTGCTGTCGCTCCCACAAACAATTTAATTAGCACCGTCATTAAAAAAGAAACTCTTCTCATTTCAAAGGCATATGGCACGCTGTGTTTTATTGATGTTGATTGCAGACGCCAGTTTAATTTACAGTCTAAACCTCAAATTGGGTCATTCTGCTCCTCTTAGCAGTAACAGCATTACCTCGTAGCAATATTTTAGGTCAGTATGGACCCTGCTGTGGTCCAAAGTAATGGAATGGAAAATAAGGACTCATTTACATTGCTTCTACAATTAGAGGCATATTAAACACAGACCAGATTTGGAGTAAGAAAATGGCAGGGGAATGGCACTTTTCAGGGAATTTTTAGAGTGGAAGAAGTCTATAAAAGAGAAAATGAAAGCTGTCACTAACCCCCTCCAGTTTTTCCTTCTCCTTCATAACAAGTGCTAGTGTGTCTTTCAGTTCCTTCAGCTCCCGTCCCTTCTCAGCTACCTGGCTCTGAAGTAAACAGAAACAAAAACAGAGTATTGAAGATTTTCATTTGAACATTTTCTATTCTCAACATTTGACTTGTGCTGCTGACTGAAAAGTGTATCACTGAAATACCTTCAGACTTCAGTATGTAACATACTGTAAATTGATCACAGCCATAAAAGGCTTCCCTTTGCTGAGGACTGATTTATGTACAATACTGCTCAAAGCAAAACTACCTGTTTGAATTCTTATGAGACATTAAGCAAATATCCGCCAGACTTGAGCCAAGCTCAGCATTAGCCAGTCAACGAGAGGACTCCTCTGAGCCAAGCTTTACTTGTCTCTAGAACCTGACATAAACAGCAGTAAAATGCTGTTTCATAGATAGGCCTGCTCATAAACAACACTGTCAGAGCAACTGTTTTCATAGGGAAAGATAGCATCAAAGGTTCAGTCCCTGAGCTAGACCAGCCATACACTGCGGTAAAAACACATGAAATCCAGACCTGCTTCGAAAGCAGCAGAAAACTGATGGCTAGAGTCGTGTTAAGTGCCTGTACTCTGGCTACACTAACCTTGTAGCGATCTTCCTCTGCTGCCAACTGCAGCTTCAGGTTCTCATTGGTCTTCAGTTGCTCCTTGAATTTCACCTCCATCTTGGCCAGCTCATCAGCAAACATACAGCTACGTTCCTTCTCCTCCTAAAGAGCAGTCGAACATTGACCAACCCAGTTTTCACCACATTATATAATACCTTTTTCATATTCCAATTACATGACCATTAGCAGGATGAAAAAATACATTTCTTACCAACAGCATCTGCTTGCATTTCCTGTACTTGTCATTCCTGTCAGATGCTTCTCTGCTGATGCCTTTGAGCTTCTCCTGGATGATGGCTTCCAGCATGGGATCAGCAGAGCCTGGACTCCCTGCAAAGACATAAAAGTAAATCATACCAGTCAACAGTCATAATTCTTTATGTCTGTGCAGTTACCTAATTATACAGACCTTTAACGTGACATGACACAATTTGGCATAAAGTACCTGGCACTGATGCATCTGGGCTCGCTGATGCAGGAACTATTATAGTTTCTTGTGCTGAGCTTCTCTTCACCTCCTATAGACAGGAAAAAATAAATGGTGAAAATTAACAACAAGACATTAAAAAAACTGACAGAATAACAAAAACTACTAAAAATGGTGTAAACATAAGCAAGAAAAACCAAAATTAACAGGAAAAACAATAACAACAGAGATTTACATAACAGTCTCTTGCAACTCCTTCCAGTCAAGAAATCAGTAACAGAAACTAAGGAGTAAATAAAGAACCTTTTACTGCTTAGTGGAATGAGAGTCAGGTATAGTACTACAGAAATAAAAATGTAATAAAAATTCCATTCTGTCATTTGGATATCGGCTGGTATCTGGCAGGACCTACCCCTTGTTGCTCTGACAGCTTCAGGACTTGTTTTTGCAGTCGCTGACACTCCTTGTATTTCTCCTTGTAGTGTTCTGCAGCCATATGCAGTCGAAGCTTCAGGTCTTCCACCTCCCTCTGCAGCTCTGCTACAACAGCTGGGTCAGCAGCAGCTTCTTCCTCTACTTTGGCCTAGAGATGACAAACATTAGAACATAATAGATTAGACACATTAAGCACAATAACGGGCCAACGGTAAGGACCCATGACAAGATGTGGATACAGAAAGGAAACTCTTGTTCTTATTTATGATTGTGAGGAATCATATCTACAATATCTAACAGCTAACAGGTACTGAAAAATTATTATTCAGTGAAAACATAACAATTAATAAAATGCTATTATGTACATAAGGAAATCCTGCTGATAAGAGATGATGTTTTCCCCAAACATTTAAACTATGTGAAGAATCCTTCGGGGGCACAATCAGTAGCAGTAAAACCCCCTGTGGAAGAGACTTTCTGTTTCTATTCTGTTCTTCATAACAGTCATTTATTAACTGGCTTAACTGAAACACTGAATACATAGAATACAGCTGTACAAGATATAAGAGTACAATTATGATTTTCATACCATAACGAATCTTTCAATATAATTGCTGTGGTTAAAAAAATGAGAAATGTTACTTCGACAAACAAATATTTTCAATCTAAATATATAAGATAGAAATATATTTACTTTTATGTTCTCTCTAAATTATTGTTTTTTTTATAATATTAGAAAATTTTTACTGAAACTGGATAAAATGGAATGACTGGAACATATCAACTGATAACATGATAAATTACTCACATGTATACTATACATGTATATCTTACCAAAATTCTGAGTTATATTTTGTTTTATGTTTTTTCTTATTACTACTTCGGTACATACAATACAGCACATCACCTACTCCTGGCTACTACAATACGTTTTAATGTTAGAGCAATCAGCCCTGACATGTAGAATTATCATCCTTACTGCTTCCTGCTTGGCCTCTGTCTTGATCTGCTCTATGATGCACTCCAGGCGGACGCACTGGGCCTGAGCATCAGTCTTGGCCTGACGAAGGGCATCAACCTCCAGCTTCATGCGGTAGAGTTCAGACATGGTACGGTCACGGGCACTAGATGCGTCCCTCAATTCAGCAGCTAAAAGTGAAGACTGCTGCTGGTTGGCTTGGAGCTGTTCCTCTTTCTGCCGCAGCTGCTCCTTCAGGGCCTTCACTTCTCCCTGCCAGACACGAATACATGTTAAAAGATTATTCATTTTTGTAAGGTCACTATAAATGCATGTTATTCATCTTGTTCCTACTGTCATTATTATTCATCTTCAAATTCTCATGATATGAGTATGAATTAAATTATATACTCTGGATAATAAAAATACCTATGTGCTTTAAAACAAATTTGTTTTACCATGGGGGAAACCTTCGCCAGGATCTCTCTGTATTGTTTCTCCTTCTCAGTGAGGCACACCTGCAGACGTCCAACCTCCTCTTTAAATTGGGCAATTGTGTTTTCTTTGTTAACATCCACAGACTTCAGCATCTGCAGCTCTGCACTCATCTTAGTGTTTTCTAGCTCCCGGTTTTTCAGGTGAATCTAGTGCACACACAGATGAGGTTATAAAACACGAGAGAAGTTATAAAACATCAAGTTGTTGGCCTTTGCCTCATTTATACAACACCAAACATGATCATGTACATGTAGAGCATACAACTATTAAAATAAATGTTGCATGACCTCAATTACAAAACAGAGATTGAGAAAGGCCCATAAAGTTTTCCTTGAGCAATAGCTAAACAGTGTGATGGTGCAAGTTAAATTAGGTATGGGTTTTTGGCCCCTATTTCCATGGCGACAGTAAAGTATGTGGTACTCCCAGTTCCTGTGCAGTGCCCACCACAACAAAGAGAAACATCAGACGGACCAGAAAAAGACAGAAAAAAGCATGCCCTGTTTAGACTACATTTTTGGGCAAGAATACACTAAATAAGTAAAAAAAAAAGTGAAAAGCAGGAAAAAACAGGAAAAGTAAATGGAGTGGATCTCTAATTTTCAGGTCTCCAATATACCAACAAAAATACTGTAAATTGTACAGAAAGCTCGTCAACTTTAAATAATTTTTTAATTAACCTTGGTATCCCTTTTTTATTATTAGTCTTTATGTAATAACAGATACATTTGGACTGACAAAGGGGAAGCATGAGCACAATACCTTGTAGAGTTCCTTCTCATCTTTCTCATTCTTGAGATGAGATTCAAGGGCCTCCTTCTCTGATGTAAGTTTCTTTAACCTATCCTTGAGACTATAGAAAATGTAAACAATGATGAGTCATATTTTGTATCACACATCACAGTGTCTATGTCCACATCAGGTGGTTGGAATAACAGATTAGTGACCAGAAATCGTAGAAATAGAAAAAAAGAAATAGTTAAAAAAGATGACCAGTTACTCACTCTCTTCTTGACTGAGTAATAATTCACATATAAAATAAGGAGACATGCAATGACCAAAGAAGCAAGCTGGGCTTCTTAATACTTCTCAATAGTACATCTAAACATAGTTTAAAGTTTATATATAAATGCAGTCATTTACACACAAGTTTGTTTACTCAAATGGCAAAAAATAACTCAGTGTGCGTTCACCTAGGCTTTTCTAATATTTTGAGTATTAAAATAATCAGATAAAAATATAATTCTCTGCCCGTGTAATTAAAACGAGCAAACTGGTAAATCTGCAACAACCTCTCCATCTTAGACTCACCTGTCCAGCTCGGTTTCCTTTTGTAGGCCCTTTTGGGTGACTCCAATCAGGTCCTCCTCCAACTGTATAACTCGAGCTGTAGCCTCCTCCAGCCTCCTCTTTACCTCCTCTTTCTCCTCTTGCAAAGCCTTGGAAGAACTTTGCACCTCCTAGGAAATAAAATATATTGTTTGTTAAAAGTGAAATTACTAAGGAAGACTAAACAAACAAATAAAATTTAGAAGAATGCTTCAGTTTGCCAACACAGTCTAAAAATATATATAATCATTCTTACTCAAGTAAATAATTTCCTAAATTTGTGCCAAAACTTACAAAAATAAATCTATGACATCTGAAACGGCCAAGTAATGCTAGCTCCCCTGTATATATAATTTTCCATCCCTGTTTTTGACTCTAAGCTTGTAAAAAATGTGTGCAAAACATAAAAAGTTTATTGTCTTTGAAATGCAAGTTATGCCTTGATGCAGAGTTTTCTGTCAACTTAAAAGATGTCATCAAAAAAGCAAAAGGAAACATTTTTTTTTACAGTTTGTTTATAGGCAGAATTTTGGAATCTTTATATTCACACCACATAAAAAAAATCATATAAAAGTATTGCCATAAAATTAACAGCCACAAAATCTGTAATCATGTTTTTATCTGAAAGCAGTATTAAAACCAACAGATTTATGGCAGAGGACAGCAATATGAATTATTACTGACACTGCATTTAAGACTTAATGTTATGCTATAAAAAGCTGAATTACAACTTTCATAATACACACATTCATATCTGTCATAGTGTGATTTAAACTCAAAGTAGATCATGTGTCTAGATAGCGTTGCATATTTGCTGTCTCCCGCTAGGGGGTGCTAACAGACTGTTTGGTCCAACAACTTCATTTGAACAGATCAATCATATACATATACATATACAGTACAGGCCAAAAGTTTGGACACACCTTCTCATTCAATGTGTTTACTTTATTTTCATGTCCATTTTTATTGGTAGATTCTCACTGAAGGCATCAAAACTATGAATGAACACATGTGGAGTTA
>JAUBNQ010000008.1:12261303-12289144 GCA_032353495.1 Ctenopoma kingsleyae | reverse complement strand
GTCGTGTCACCATGGTCATCTTTGAAGACATTCAGACCTCTCTGCAGAGGTTAAGGTTAGGGTTAAGGTGAGGGTTAGGTTTAAAACGAAGTATAAGCTAAGATTTGGCAGGTTAAGCGTCTTGACGTGAAATTGCACGTTAGTTTCGGTTTTTCTGCGATTTAATGTTGTAATTTAACTACGATCGTCCACAGAAAACTGAAAGTAATCATTACCATCAGCAAAAGATGAACCCGTGAGACATTTAGTTTCTTCAAAATAGCTGAAATGAAGTCGATGTAAAATTCCTTGAGTATTTTTTTCCTTTCCCCTGCAGCCAAAGGTCTGCTTTATAAACTCATTGACTCATATAGCCTTCACGTTGAGGCGTAGGCTATCTGTCATTTTGTGCCAGTGGTCACATGGCTTTGGCCCTCAGGAATGGATAGAGATGGATCCCCACGTCAGCTTGTACGTCTAAGGATTTCTGCTCCACTAGTCTGCCTCAAAGTGACTGGAGCGCAGCGCCGCGGAGGAACTATGCGAGGATTATTATAGGACGTTTTCAGCAGCAGAATATGGATTTTGATGATCGGATCTCAGGCTCTAATATGTATTTACCGAGCTGCACTTATTATGTCTCCGGAGCAGACTTCTCGGGTCTCCCTCATTATTTAACCCAAAGCCAGTCATCTTGTCCCATGACTTACTCGTACCAGACCTCAGCTCTCCCTCAGGTCCCGTCCGTGAGAGATGTTGCTTTCAGAGACTATGGCATTGATACTTCAACTAAATGGCACCACAGCAGAGGGAGCCTATCACACTGCTACACTGAGGATATCGTGCACAGGGACGGCTGGACAAGCCCGACTTCAAGGGGGGGTGAGATCTTGGTGAAAGGCAGCTCCAGCACCAGCCACCCCAGCTCCTCCAACCCGACGCCCGGGTTCTATGGAAGCGTCGGCAGAAACGGCGTCCTGCCACAGGCGTTTGACCAGTTTTTCGACACTGCCTACGGCAGCGCAGAGAGCAGCACAACACTGACAGCACAAGCAGCAGACACGGACAGACACACTGTCAAAACAAGCCCCGCTCCGGCTCACCCGAGCTCGGACTCGGCGGAGAGCTGCAGCCCCAAGTCGTCCTCCGGCCACAGCGAGGAGAAACCGAGCAAAAGCAGCAGTGAGTATCCCTACTTAATGCAAGAAGGAGAAAAATCTAACGCGTTGCTCTTAAAGCCTTTTATACGCAGTTTTATAAGCACGTAAGGTTTATGGAGGGCCTGCAGATTTACCCTATAACAAAACTATGTTATAAACGACAAGATCACGTGCTTGGGATTGAAATTGGCCGTGAAAACGCAGGCGTTAAGCTCGTTTTCCAAAATTTCAAACAAAATCTCACATTTTCTCCACATGTGTGCTTAAGTATCATAAACGTTTTTATATGATAAATATCTATGTTTACATTAAAAAAAAATCTAAACACTTCATATCCCACAAATGTGTTCATCATATCAAATTTATGTTTAACATGTACATTTCTGGATTTTTTTTTTTAAAGTGATCATTTAAATCTGACTTTGGATCAGACATAAACTTAAACCTATTTAAACACTAATATTTACAGATTCACTGGATTTGCGAGGATTTAATCTAACAACTGCTCTCCATGAGGGAATTTGCTTAACTAACACTAAAACAACAGCATTTACGCACAGTGAAATCAAAGCGCACAATAAAAGCATATCAGACACATGATACCCATGTCTGTTTGGGTTAGGCCCACACCCTCACTCTTAAAACCAGCCGGTATGTTTTTTTTTTACAGATTTCAATAGGTTTTCACAACTTCCGACATGCAATCCTTCATGCTCAACGTGTCCCAATATCAAGTCCAGTCTTTGTTTACAAATGTCGATGCTGTAGGCCAGAGAGGAAGGAAACACTTGAACTCCAAATCTCATCTTGACCACCACTGCTGCTGCAACGCAAGAAATTGTGTCTGTGATGAGCTGGTGACATTTTTCCTTTTATTGTGTTCCAGGTGGCCAGAGGACGCGCAAGAAGAGATGTCCGTATTCCAAGTATCAGATCAGGGAACTCGAGAGAGAATTCTTCTTCAGCGTTTACATCAACAAAGAGAAGCGTCTACAACTCTCGCGGATGCTCAATCTATCAGATCGCCAGGTCAAAATCTGGTTTCAGAACAGGAGGATGAAGGAGAAGAAACTGAACAGAGACCGTTTACAGTACTACACCACAAACCCCCTGCTATAAAAACTGAACAAAGGCTGCCATGCACCCTCTCATCTAAACGACACATCTACATCATGGAGAGGATGATGTTTCAGAAAGAGTTCTACTATTTATATATTATTTTACCGTGAAACACAATTGACTCTATTATTATTATTGTTGTTATTATTATTATTATTATTATATAGATCCTACATTTGACTTGTCCGTGCAATCAACAATTTTCCAATTTTTAAACTTATCACGTTGCGATATGTTTACGCGCCAAACCAGATATCTGAATTCCTTTTTATTTGACAATTTAATAATACACATGGATATGTCTGTACTGCATTTTCTAAGATATTCGTATTTTTTCCTATAAATTAAACTTATTTTCCCAAATATAGACAGGTACACACACTCTACTGTATTTTCAAAAATAATATTTTTTCCCCCTATATATGAAACTCATTTTCACAAATTTACGCATGCACGAGCAACTTTTGTGGCCAGAAATTTTGACATCAAACTATTGTTAGTGTTTCTTTCTTTCTCTTAATCTTCTAACTTTATTGTACAAATACAACTCCGATTACTGGAAACTCTTTGTGTGTTTTGGACTTACTAAAATACTTCATCGGACACCGGCGATGATCAGACTTCCCCTAAAATGACTGCTCGGTGTTGCATAGTTAGAGAATGAGTCAATATATTATCTGATACGAATTTATTCGTTTCATGCATTTTAGGTCTGATATTCAACATCTGCGCTTGACCCCTGTTACACGAGCTTTGTTGAGCTGTTTGGTTGTAAAGTTGGATTAAACTCCAACTTCATCCAAAAGGTCAAACCGCTGATAAATGAGAAAACCCCCATGTGAAACACAACCCCATGTTCTGTTTTATATGGCTGCACGTGTATCGTATCAGATGCATGATATGTAGGTCTGATGCTTTTTATTCCCATGGGTGGAAATAAGATCCGCTGCAGTTATTATTTGATATCCATTACAAAGGGTTCGTTCATTTCTGGGGCGAAGTGGAAACGCTGATTTTTGACCTAACATGCCATCTAGGGCTTACTGCAACAATCTTGATACTTTCTTGAACGCATGTAGATGTTACAAACCGTCTCTTTTCAAAGAATATGAATCTTTGTGTGTGATTATCATCCCATCAAAGTAGCTGTTAAGAGATCTAAAGACCATATTAATTATTCAGTATAAGTCAGTCTGTGTTGAAGCATCCAGGCAGTTGCAATAGGGTAAATAAAGAATTGGACAGACTCCAGATCACTCTTACAATCATCATTTATTTATTATCTGAAGTGGTTTAAGCCAGCAAGTCTGATAGTAAATGAGCAGGCTATGAATTTAGGTCATGAAGCTGTATGTTAATCTGCAAGTAAAGTAAAGTAAAGTAAAATACAACAGTCGCACATAAAAAGATGGGTCAAAATGGGTTGAGGTGGCTTTATATCCACCACCAGGCCCCTGAAAACAACTTGAATGGCCTGCCATAAGCTAATAAGGGCCCTGATGCCTTCCTTATACCGTGCATCCTGTGAGGCTCTTAGGAATTCCGCTCTGATTGCTGCACATCCTCCCAGTTGCTCCAGTAACTTGGCCATAAAACGCGGATTCGTCTGGAGCATTTGGAGTGTAGTGCAATAAACCGTCTCAGACCAAGGTTATTAACTGCGACTAAGGGGCTGAAAAACAAGGGCTGAGAGCACTGAAAGCTTGTGTTCACGAACCTTTCCGGCGTCATTTGTTTCAGCATCTTACCGTGGCAGGAATATTCTGCATTCGTGTTGTGTTGCAGTGTAGGCCTGCTGCCTGCGCCCACTGGGTGGCGCTCCTCCGATCAATGTCATTGCCGTGAATAGAGATATGAAAGATGTTTGCCTCGCCGCTTATCTGCTTTACAGTATGTCACCACCTCAGGATTTCATTGTTAAGGTAGGCACAGAAATACTGTGAATGCCTCTTATGACACCAGTTTTTTTTAAAAATGCGTTTTAGGAAGTTTGTCCATTTCTTCACTCTGTCCCAGTCCATCTTCATTTGAAGGAACTAAACTGAAGATGCTGTTTTTCATTTTAGCTGCAGATGGCATGATGCAATGAAAGAATTACTGTAAACATTACAAGAAATAAATTGAGCAGGAAAGAATATTTTTTTCTGAACAACAAATCTAATGCAGGCTCTGGCTCTGGGAAAGTTATGGGCCTGGAGTGACTAATGTGCACTAAGAAATAAGATCACAAGGTTCTATACTTGAGGCATGTTGTGGGTCACTAACTTTTATAATCTCTGTACAGTTTAAAATGTAACTTATTCTTTATTTTATAGACACTAACTTTGACGTATGTTGCTCAGCTGTTATGTGGACAGGGTAAACACGACTAGGAAACCATATAGACCGTTTGTTCACTTTCATATCGTGCTCGTTGTATTCATGCATGCATGTGTGCGTCAGTACGAAAGCTTGTGCTTGCGCGCGGACATATACAAAGATAGGGATATGTAACACAGTCAGTCTCTCATTTACATTAATTTTCTAATATTTTTAAAAAAATATAATATGAGCAAAAAATGTTTTATGGGAATAATAAAATTAGACTAGCTCACCCACAGCGCACACTGAAACATCACAGGAAATAATCCAGTAGGGTTAATGATTATTATCATTCATTGTAGCCAGACTGCTGCTGGTTTGACGCCATATAATAGGACTGTACATAAACTGGAGCAGTACATTTCTAGACTTTATGGCTCCAGACTTACAGAAAAAGGAGGCAGCCGATGTTGAATTTCAGGGTAAACAGTCACATTTTAGGTTGACCTAAATCAGTAGGCCTGTGTTATGAACTCCTAAACGTCTTCAAGATCTCCAAAGAGAAGAGGGGTCACATTTATATTTATGACTTTTAATATTGAAGAAATCCACACAGTTTGACAGGATATTTGTTTCCTGGATGTTTGTTATATGATGAGAGCTCAACAACAACATGCCAGATAACACCTTATTTAATTCAAATGAAGATTAATTGGCATCATTGAATATGGATATAGATTGTGTGTGTGTGTGTGTGTGTGTGTGTGTTTTCAACGTGGTACACAAGTAAATTGTATTTATTTATTTTTGTTTTCTTTTCTAGCTGAATGGCGGTTACTAGTTTTTATATTCATATTATGACCTCAGTTTGGATGCGTAGGCCTGTTGTCTTAAAACGTTAATAAAAAGGACAAATGTCTATTAAGGCTGAAACACTGAAGCTCTTTTACTGATTTAAAGCACAAAAATCAAACAACATTCAACGCCGCACGGGCATTTTATTTTGGGGTGGGAAGTTTTGCTGTGATTTACTTAAATATAAACTCTAAGAATGAGGATTATATGTGTAATTAGTGTGTGTGTGTCTCTCTGTGTGTGTGTTTCTGAATCCGTCGTCTAATCTATTCAGAAACAGAGTTTCTTGCAGTCTTTCCAGTTTTAGGTGGTCCTTAAGAAAAATGTAGTTCCAGCGCTTTGTTCAACTGTTGCGCTCCCTTCAGTGTGCATACGTGTCACCTTTACAAATGCGCAACAGATCCTTTGCAGATAAAGGTATTTGGACGCAATAATGACATGATATCCACACCACAGGTAAGGTGTAGGGCTCTAAAGGTAGTGCCTATATCTGATTTGACAGTCGGTGTGCCAAGATGAAACACTGGATGCACACGACACAGTCCATGAGGATTGTTTTTCTCTTTTTTAAAGTGCGGTACAATTATCAGAGCAACACAAGAAATGTAAAGAGTCCTCCGAGCAGAGTCACACAGGACCTTGTGG
Organism: Ctenopoma kingsleyae; assembly: GCA_032353495.1. Taxonomy (NCBI): domain Eukaryota; kingdom Metazoa; phylum Chordata; class Actinopteri; order Anabantiformes; family Anabantidae; genus Ctenopoma; species Ctenopoma kingsleyae. The sequence continues at coordinate 12,283,085 of JAUBNQ010000008.1, read as the reverse complement.
ATCTTTGATGCAGCCTGAGCTTCTTCTTTATTTTTACAGTGCTGTAAAACCTGCCATAAAGGCATTGTACATAATTGTTAGAGACACCTTTCAGCAAATAGTTACAGGCGTATGACTGCAAAGTCTGAAATGCAAAAGAGATTTAAAGATTTTACCTAAACTCCTCTAATGCACCACTTTCCCCCCACAGTTTTCTTTACTTATCCTATAACAAAATATATGACACAGTCGAGCTGCCTGCTCCGACTGGGAGGAGTCTGCAGTCGCCTGGTGTTTTAATTGGCTGCAGGCTACAGTGAGAAGCGTGAGTATCAGTAATTATTCAGCAATGTTTTGCACAAGAAATGTCAGCCAGAAAGGGCTATCTTCATCCTCCGTCAAATTATACCACAACGATGACATGCCCCAACAACCAAGGTGGAAATTCGTTTTTCGTGGATTCCTTAATCAACGTGAGAACCGACAGCGGTTCATATTACCAAAGTAACGGCGTGTATTTGCCACCGGCGTCGGAATATTCATATGGACTCTCCGGTGGCTCTTGTTTCCCGGGGATCGGTAAGCGCAACGAGCCAGCTAACCAAAGCGCGATCCCTTCATCTGCGCCGTATGTCCAAGGGATGGAAACGTGGCTGGAAACATCGAGATCCTGTCGGGTGGATCAGCCCGGCAGTCAGCATATGGCTCAGTGTTCATTCTCACCGAGTATAAAAGAGGAGAGCGCATATTGCCTTTATGAACCAGATAAATGTTCTAAAGGAGCTACAGTAGATGACATTTCCTACTCGACGGCGTCATGTCCCGTTACAGGCAGCACCGTGCCGGTCCCCGGCTACTTCCGTCTGTCTCAAACCTACACGTCCTCCAGGCTGTACCATGATGTCCAGCCAAGCCTGAATCACTTTACTCCGCAACGACATGTCCGTCTCGAAAGCCAGTCCTCCCAGCTGCCTGCTGCCTCTGTGGAGCCCGAGCTGAAGGAGAGCCACGAGGAGGCGCCTGTCCCTGCGCCCTGCGCCCCGGCCAGAGAGGAGGACAGCCGTCTCTCCTCGGAAAGCTCGTCATCCCCTGAACCTGCTGAGACGTGCACTGCGGAGTGTCCAGAAAAGTCCGTCAAAGGTGAAGAGCCAATCTTCATTGTAGAAATATTACAAAAACAGACGGCGTAAAGTAAATGTGCAAGTAATTGTAGCCTTCTGATCTTTTCTTTAGCAAATTCTAACTACAGAGGAACACAAGAGTGCAGATTTCCATTACAGAATAAATTTAGGCCATCACCTATAGCTGTGCTGTAATCCGCTATTTTCCGGTTTATCAGGCATGAGGCGAAATTGAACGTGACTTAACCAATCAGGTCCAACGATCTGAGCTATTGTAGCTCTTTTAGGTTACAGATATGCTGCAGTAGCTGTGCTACACTTCAACAATGTTCATACAGGCCGCATGGATTTATTTTACTGGCAATGTGAAGCATAAATTATTTTCACGAGATCATTATTATTTTATTTCTTAACACTCCTTGCAAAATATTTCATTTGTCATGTCATCAAAATGCGCAGGCCTTGCTAAAATGATATCAGACTATGAAGGTATGTCTCAATACAGGTGCAGTTGGCTAGAGGTTGACTGCTTTGTCGTGTAAATAGCTGTTTCTGGTAAAAACCTGAATAGTTGTTATATGAGTTATCTATATAAATATCTGATAGTGCGTAAAATCATACCAGAAATGAACTAGAAAACGGAAATCAGTCATTATAATTCTAATTTATGAGTGTATATTAAGTCAAATTATGGAATTTATCCACCAAACATATAGTTTTATTTTTAATAGCTGTAATATGTTTCTGGACAAAGTCAAGTTTTGATTCAGAATTTTGAATATTACTTATTCATAATGTAATTTAGAAAAAAAAAAAAAAAGATGTGATCCCTCCATGAGCCATAGGGGTTATGTCACAGCTGTTTCCTACAGTTTCTAATGTGAAATGTCTCACCCTCATTATAGGGGATGGTAAAATGGAAAACACAGCTAATTGGCTCACAGCTAAGAGTGGTCGAAAGAAGCGCTGTCCCTACACCAAGCACCAGACACTGGAGCTGGAGAAGGAGTTTCTCTTCAACATGTACTTGACTAGAGAGCGTCGTTTGGAGATCAGCCGCAGTGTGCATCTCACTGACAGGCAAGTCAAAATCTGGTTCCAAAACAGGAGGATGAAACTGAAAAAAATGAGCCGGGAGAACAGGATCCGAGAGCTCTCCAGCAACTTCAGCTTCTCATGAGACTGTGTGCGTCTGTGCGCCGTCCTCCATCCATGGCGAGGGCGCCTGTGCAGAGCCCTCCACCCAACTGTGAGAATGTCATTGGAAAATAGGACCATACTGCTAACTTATTGATTGTTGTTCTTTCGAAAATGTTATTTTCACGTCTGTTTTATTTTGTCGTGGATATGTATTTATAAATGGCAACATTTGTAACGTTGATTCGTTGTGTTTGAAATGTTCAGAATGTGACCACAATGTTTCAGAGCTTCAGGCTTGTACATATTGTATATTCAACCTGAGTGAACCATTGGAATTTGCATGCTGGACCTACCCTTGGGATACTTGTGTTACAGTTACATGTAGGCCTTTATGTGACTAAAGGACCCAAGAGGTTTGATGAATATTTGCACATTTTTGCTGCTCAAATTAATAAAACCATCACTGCAACTGCAGACTTCTTATTTCATTCAGAAAGACTGACTGGCTGCTGCGCGCTCTTTAAATCTTAGAGCTGGCACAGGTACAGTGCATAGTGCTAACCCCTTTGAGTTTTGGTCTGAGTCCGCTTTGTGCATAGTAAATATTATTACAGTAGTAGAAAATGACGTTCTTCATAGTTTAAACCTGTCATAGACATGTGACGGATGTTTACACTTGTTGCTTTTGAACGTCAGACTCAAATGTAAAGTTCAGAGTATGTGAAGAAGCAGTGTTTTTTCACAGTTATTGTCATATTTTAATTATTTTAAAATGACTGTATCAGAATAAGTTGGTTCCTGTTGCGAAAACAAACAATAATTAATTTTAATGCGTCATTTGATTATTTATGTAACAATGTACAAGGACATCTAAAACAAAAACAGTCCAAAAAGTTGCAAAGCAGTTTGAGAAATGTCACACATTAGGCGGTTTGATTTCCATTTGTAACTAGATCATTAATAGTATCTGGACGTTGTATGTTGCGTCGTACATAGTGTAGTGCTGTTTTACGAGTAACTGCACAATTTTCACAGCATAAAACCTAAAAAAAAATACATCACAGCAGATTTTCCAGCAGCAGAGGAGAGCGGGCTGTTGAGTGGTTTAGGTAGTCTCATGTTGTTGGGCTATGTTATTTCTCCCACAACACGAAACTGCCTTGATTACCTCAGTAAAACTCATCGCATCATGAAAAGTGAATCACTATTAATTACTGATTGAATTTATTAAGAATTTTCAGATTGAGTCAGAATATATTGCTCCAAAAACTGTGTTTTATTGTTGTGCGTAAAGGGATTACTTCAGATGAGTTTTATATTTCTTTCTCTAATCATGAAACCATAATGCTGTTATGTATGGGATTAGTTAGATTTATTTTCAGTGAAACAAAGTTTTCACCATGTGCGTTATTTAAGACTATCTGTGTGATCTACAGCATGAGTAAGGATGTGGGCTGGGAAATTAGAAAGAAGAAAGAATTAAGGGCTGTATATGTCCAGGAGATGAGGAAAGGACAGACAAGGCCTCGGTTATGATCATTGCAGTCTGCCAGTTGGCTCGCCGTAGGAAATGCCGGATGCGTCTGCTTGCGCCAGAGAAAGGACACAAAGACTGAGCTTTATTGGTGATATTTAGTTTAGACAGCCAGGTTGTAACCTTAAGAAAAACAACCCAATTGCCCGTGATAAAAGGACTGTTATATAGCACCCAAATAACCGCACCCCACTTCCCGTTTTAGATGCCTTCAAAGTAGACCCACAACCCCGCAGACACAGCTATGTGCATCTTGGAAATGGTCCTTTAAGATGTTTAGATACTGTAAAATCCAATGGTCCTACACATATTTGCTTGTTTTATCTTATTTAACAAGTCTTGAAAATGTTTTACATACCAACCACTAACAAGAACCAGACATTTCTTGTCCAAACTAAGATTTTTATAGATGGGTGTCAGGTAAGTTATTACAAACTTTATATAAAAAAAATCCTATTAGGTTTTTATTAATATACACTTTTTAAGAGTGGAGCTTGTTTGATGGCTTCGCTAATGGAGGTTTTAAAGTGGTATTACCCCTGCTCTCCATTACAACTATGTTCGATTACACTAATATAAGATCGCTTGACAAAAATCATAACGTTTATTGCTTATAAAACGAAATATTTCCCAATAAAGGCGCCTGGATTTGCTATTAAAATATGGTGGGGAAAATGGTGGCCATTTACTCGAGCAGCAGGCTGATTTATTATTTATTGTTCTGTCCCACGGTCACGTGTTTGGGGCGCCCTATCCAGTCTTGGACAAGGTTCAACTTACTGGACGCATTGAGCTCCAAGCTGGTGCAGGAAAGCAGCACATTATATCATGCAACGAATCTGCTTTAGTCTAAAGATTGCACAACTGTAGACGCGCTGTTTTATTGCTTTTGCATTTTTTCTTTTGCAATGTCGACGTTGGGAACCAATTACTACGTTGACTCCCGTATTCTTCCAGAGCAGGAAGATATGACACCGAGGTTCTCATCAGCTGCAGGGGTGGAGCAGGCGATGCTCACCGAATATGGCGGACAGGAGTCTTGTCCTTTGCAAGCGAAATCTTCTATTTTTGGTGGATCATGGAGTCCTATCCCAGCCCACCCTCCGAACACTGCTACTCCGACTTACATACATCACCATTACACAAGCGGGGACAGCGATGGCATGTTTACGCGCTCCTGGGCGCTGGACCCAGTCTCTGCGTCCCTCTGTTTGACGGGAATACCATCGACAACCATGCATTATGAGATAAAACCCGAGCCTCTGATTGGAAGTACTGAATGCACAACTTTGGAGACGCACACACCTATTTTGTCTGACATTGAAAACGGAGCGTCAGTTGCGGAGATTTCCCACGAAACCACATCCACGTCTAAAGCCATTATCGAGAGCCCAGCAGCAGAAGAAAAGGGAGAGACAAATGCAAGTAAGCAATGCAGAGTTTTACTTTTATTCTGGTCACTTTATGGGGTAATGTAGATGAATGAAAACTGCTGCAATGGCGTGAGAGTGTGGGTGGATTGTTTTGGATGTCACAGGCCTGGTTTAGTACAAATATTTCTAGAGCAATTATTGTTTACGCTCAGAGATGCATTAGTATTATAAGAATAGTTTACAAGGTGGTTAAAACACGTCACTGTGTAATTATACAAAAAAAAAATCAAAGATTATTGAGGATCATCGATCCTCAGAGTGGAAATAAATAAAAATGGTTTCTCTTCTCTCGTGGTTTTGATCCCCTGTTTCCAGATAACCCATCGTCCAACTGGCTTCACGCAAAACCCACCAGAAAAAAGCGTTGTCCATATACAAAGCATCAAATCCTCGAACTGGAAAAGGAATTTCTGTTTAACATGTACCTTCCCCGGGATCGTAGATACGAAGTAGCGAGAGTCCTGAATTTGACCGAGAGACAGGTGAAAATCTGGTTTCAGAACCGCAGGATGAAGATGAAGAAAGAAAACAAAGACCGGAGGAGAGACAGTTAACCGCTTTTGAACTGATGGTGGATTAGAGCCTGATGTGGGGGAGAGGGAGGATCTGTTGTTAATATTCCTGAGCTGTTACACGTGTTGTTGTAAAGTTTGTGTTGTTAAACCAATGCTAGATTTTTTTTTCTGTGATATCCAGTGTTTCATGTTTGTGAGAGGACAAAATGTATCGTATGAATTTAAATGTGTTGTTTTGCGCAGACAGATAGTTTTAACTATTGTCCATTTGTTGTTTGCATGAAATTATACTTGACTACCTGAATGTCTTTCGGCTACCTATTTGCGTTGTTTAAATTATTTTTTTTGCAACTTTAGATGTTTTTAAGTCGTAAGGATTTTATCCATTTGTGAAAACACCGTGCACACTTACACACATACCTCATTGTTCTTTATTTCATCAAAAAATAAATAGACGTTTATAAAGCACATGTCATATTATTTTGTAAATGTTTTTCTTAACTTGAAGACACACCGAACATTTTGTTTTACACACTTAACAAATATACTATAGATTAACATGTAGTAATAAATAGTCCAACAACTTCTTAAACGCGTTGCAGTGTTCACCCTCAAAAGTCTGACTAACCAGAAAGTCTTCTTAATTACAGGACTGAAGATAAAACAGAATTTTACTACATTTATTGGTTTGTAACCACTGAACTTTATGGTGCAACCACCCAAGGCCATACGGATTTTTTTTTTCTCTCCATGGCTTTTGTTAAACCAAACTAGTCTAAAGTTGCATTTCTATTTATACTATTTATTAGGCTACACTAATGTTATTGTGGAAAGGGTAGAGGAATCTTTATTTGACCTTGATTGGATCTTGGGGGAAAAAAATCCAGACAAGAAAAGATGCGTAATGTTTCCAAACCAACATGCAACACTTTGAAATACAAGGCTACGAAACAGTGAAAGCAAATTAAAGAGAAGGTGAAACATATGTTAGTATTCATAGATTCCTTTGCCGTTAATTGTTAAGTGAATCACACCACGTGTTTGGGGACAATCTCGGCCTCTGTACGCCCTACAAACTAGACTAGATGTCCTTCTGCAATAAACCACAATCACAGCTTCAACTGTTTATAAGGTGCGAAAACGGCAAAGCGTGTAGAGGCGCCGTGACAGCAGTAAAGCAGCATTTGTAACAAGGCTGGGGCAAACACTCAGATATGCACTACTGCTGGAAGATAGGCCTCAAGCAGTGGGTAGCACACACATACACACAGGATGGGTGGAGGGTGTGACAGGATTGCAGATTGCTCTGTTTTAAAACGTCTAATTACTTTACAACCGTCTACCAACAATTATACTGTCTCGGTGCAGAAACATCCTTTTTGTTGTCTCTCTGGACAACAGTCACTCAGCAGACACACTGTAACACACGACACATGTGTCCCACAAGGAAAATGCCTCCAAATGAGAGCCACAACATACGTCACTTTACTATCAGAGAATGACACAGTTAAAAATACAACGTGAAAAAAAAAAGAAATTAAAAAAAAACTTAAAAGCTGGAAAACACACAACTGAGCAGCTGATGGTGTAGCTCTGTGCTGCTGCGCTCTGGCCACCAGCAGGTGGAGGCAGCGACTCAGCTGAAGAGCAACCGTCAACCTGCATGGTGCGTTCACGGCACCCAAGACCACTCCCTATTGATTACAGTCCTGCACCAGTTGTATCGTTTTCATCATAAAATATAATCAAGCTGCATGTTCTGATTAATATTATAATAACTTACTTATGGCATAAATTGCTCTTTAAACATGCTCATTTAATTAAAGTGGGATTTTGTTTTACCAGGGGTTCTTTTACTTTTTATTGCACTTTCTGAGTAAAGCACAAAATAGTTTATCAAATGACTCCACCTTGTGCTTTTAAATAAAGTAGAATAAAACATGCAGCGTGAGGATCAGACATGGCTGCATCTCACCCACTGTATTGTTACAGACTACATCACTTTCATTTGGGCCAGTCAATAAATGTGGAACCATGTGAATAGTTACATATACTTAAGAATGGATTAAAAGAGTCCACTACACTTTTAGGTTAATTTTACAAAACATTATGAACTTGTGATATTTACCACACATAATCTCTCCAGGGACCAGAAAACGGTGTTGTGTGGAGATGACATTTTAGTGTGTGATACCTTTGACTGTTTGGATGGAAATCTTCTTTCTAAACAGCCATTTGAGGAGCCATGCTGCAGATATGCTGAAAGGTGCTTGGATGTTGTTTGTGGTGACCTTTCATGACCCCTATTCATCAAACTTCATGACACCACCGGTGACAGAGGAGACCACAAGTGAACTCTGGAGAAGTTCAGGGGAGTAGAGTCACGAACACATGGGAGTGTGTTTCAATCACTTACTCTCGCTGGCAAGAGTCTGTTGTTTTGGAAGAAGCTCAGAGTGCAGTGGATAGTGAGCTTACTTCTGTGTTTGCATTCCTAAACACTGTTGCAGAAAATGACTTAAGACGCCATATTGATAAGTTACAGCTCAATCCAGTCTCTAAGGGAAATATTTCTAGGGAGCCTTGAGGCATTTTAAAAATAATTCACATCAATTTGTAAGTATGCCTTTTCTTCAAATAATTCCTGTGTTCATTTGTTTTATGTTTTTCCCTTTACATGGCAACTTAGCAAGGAGTGACTCAAAGACAACTGACAGACAGGCTGATTGTCTCTTAAATGTGAGCTATAGGTAGAGAGGTAGGTGCTATCTTTTTTAAATATGGCCATCAATATGAAGTCAGTTTTATTCATTCACACTTATTCCTTTTGGTGTCCTTTGCAGCATTTGATTTATTTATTTACTGAAGTTTTTATTTCACATGTTTCTGTTCATGAGGACTTAGCCTACAACGGCCTTGAAGTATCTGTCAAATCTTCCCATGAATCCAGGGAGCTCAATAAATAAAATCGTAATGTGAAAATCCTGTCATGAGCACTGCTTTGTTTCCAAGACACACACACACACGCACACACACACACACACACACATACAGACAATGTGTTTTCCAGAAGGACCACTACTCGGCTTGAATGTACTCCTGTAATTTTTTTCTTTATTTTTCTTTTCAGTTTTCCCCCTGCTCGCAGAATCCGATGTATGATGTATGATATGACAGAAACAATATGCAGTCAAACATTTTACAAACACTATCAATCATTAAACCAACACATAACTTCGAAAAATGAATACTATTAATGATGTGCAAACGATGTGTGTTATGTTGCAAATAGCACATTTCGTAGACTCTTTCATCTTTAAAAAAAACACGCACATTTCCTATTATTACTTTTATGATTGTTTTTGTCTGGCTAAACCTCATCACACTCAGAACTGTAGTTTCACAACACAGCCTTTGTTGCCATCATAACGGTAATTATTTCTTTCCTAAAAAAACAACTCGTCAGTGGTTGTAGATTTGGCCTGCTTGCCTCCCACACGTCTCTCGTTGTTTCAGAACAGACGGGAAACGTGCCGCTCCTGTCCGCAGCTCATCCAGGCACCATCGCCTGTCTGCATCTGTTCAAAAAAAAAAAAAAAAAAAAAAACGAACAGCAAAATGTTGCTTCATGTCTGTAAATCTCTGAACAAAAATGACACATAAGGCAAACTCTTGTTGCAACGTCAAATGTGGAGTGTGTTCAACTCTCATGTGGTGTTTAGGGGTCTTTTGCGATGTTAGTATGTTCTTTCTCTTCTCTCTTCTCTTTGTTCTGTTTGTATCATTGTTCTATTTCTACACCTGTGTCGAGTACTTTTAATTTTAATGCGTAAAATTTACATTTTCTGAAATAAACATAAAAGCCACACAATGGGCTGCACACAAACGAAATACGGTTAAATGTAAATACAGCAGTTAAATGTTTTTCTTATGTGCCAGGAGCTGATTGTACACCTTTCCTCTTAGATTATACCGTTATTTTGAGTTAGATCAATATTTCTTCACGTCTTAAATTCAGAGGTACATCCTTACCAATACTACATTAATATATGCAGACAAACCAAGTATTTCGAGTTTATGCGGTCAAGCTGAATTATTTTCCAAACTGAATATGCCAGAGAAAAGACTTCACGGCGTCTCTGACTGAGAGAAAGGTATGAGACTGAATGGGATTTTGCTGAATGCCAACACCCACTCACCTCAGCAAACAATTGATCCTAAGCTGCTCCGTTCGTTCTATATCACTAACCAAGTCCATGCCTCTCTTCAGTCTTTTTCTTTGCCAGGATAGTCCTTTGTGCAAACGAAAAGAGGCGACAAAATGTCGTCTTTTGGTTGTTTTCTCATTTGTTAACGAGCAAGTGAAAATCTGTGCGTAATTATGGCGCGTCTCATCCGTGCTGCTAAATAAATCCCTACATTTCTAAATGGGAAACTTCTCCTACGGCATACCTAGAGACTAGTTGTTCTCTTCTTGGCCATATATGATCTAAGGGGGTGTTAGATGGTTTAAATGCGTTTCTTAGGGCAGGGAGCTGTCAGACCTTTTGGAGAGAAAGATTGATCACACATATGCTACCAGGGCTCTTTGTTTAGAGCCTGAGCAATAAACAGCCATCAGATCCCACCTTTCCTCTGCTCCACACCACAGTGGCAAATCACGTCTACTCTCCGCTATGTTATAACCAATAATGCTGAAGTGTATGGATGCTGGCTTAGGTCAACAGTATCCCGAGAGGCGAAATAAAATAAATGAAATGGCATGTGGACCAGGGAGCTATACGCTGTAAAGTTATGACAAATGCCGGTTGAATAGCCTAACTGGTTTCATACATGGACACAAAATAGTGTTTTCCGGAGAAACATCTATTAAAACAGATGTACACTGGAATGATAAAGTCGCCTCTTTTGATATATTTTATGGACCCCTAGGTGATTAGATTGTGCCAAAATATGATGCACGTAACATCACACTGCAGTCTCCCTCTCTCTCCTGTGTGGTTTGTGTGTGTGTGATGGGGGAGGGGTAGACATGTTGCTGGATGTCTGTTGCAGCTTTTCTCTCAAACCAAACCTGCAAGAAAATCTCAAGATTAGAGCCTACACACCGATAACGATTACGGGCGTCGTTGAATTGTGATATGCAAATGTGACTGCTGAAATGATTTGTGGAGTGGCATGCTATCAGTGAACGCACGCTCACACGCAACCCATTTCACGGGCGCGTAACCGCACCGTAGCTTTCGTGTGCGCGCAAAAGTGGGCACGGCTTTTGGGTGTTTTTTTTTTTTTTTTTGAGGGGGTGGGGGGTGGTTTGACCAAACTGACCCAAAAATGTGTAAATAAAGTAACAACTAGCCGCGGAATGAGGCGTTACCCCTCCGACTTTCTCGGTCAATCACAGGGGACAGTGGCTTCTTTTGATAAAAACCCCAAATTGTCATTGGGCAGATGCAATCATGTGACAAGCAACACGGTCTAATTCCAACCATGTCCCCATGAAAGCAATAGTTTATGGCATGGAGGTCTCTCTACGACTATATCCAGTTTAGTAGTTTATGAAAATAAACTGCTAATTATTTTTTATTATTTCTGCCTCCCTCGAGTTACCTTAAAATCAACCAATTTTCGAGATCAGCAGGAGGAGATGAATTACGAATTTGGGCGAGAAAGTGGTTTTATCAACAGCCAGCCGTCGCTCGCTGAGTGCCTGACATCTCTTTCTAACCCTGGTGATGCATTTCAAAGTTCATCAATCAAGAGCTCGGGGCTTTCACAGACGGCACTGATTCCTCCTCCTTTTGAACAGACCATTCCCGGCCTGAACCCGGGCATCCACCCACGCCACAACCGCTCAAAGCAAGCCCTGAAAGGCTGCAGCCCGCTGCAAGCTGCATCCCTTCCCCCGGAGTACCCGTGGATGAAGGAGAAGAAAAGCGTCAAGAGGGGCCAGACTGTTGCTGCTTCTGCTGCCTCTTCTGCTTCTGCAACAACGGCTGACTCCTCACCACTCTACTTCTCTCCCCAAGGCAAGACATGATGATTAATAACCTCCACGTTAAAGGCTCCTCATTGTCTGAGGATTCCCTTTGCAAGGAGCTGCATCCCCGGCCCTCGTGCAACGTGGGCGTCCATTTACACCAGTATAGGATTTTGATTTAAACATGCTTAATCTCATCAAATAACGCACTGACTTGTGATGCAGTGTAAGAGTGTTAACGTTTGACAGTAATGGAGAGTGATAGATTATTCTTACACAGCCCAGCAGCTGGCACGTTCATTAATCTTCACCCTCCGTCCTGTCCTGTCCACACAGACCCATCATATTCCGCCTGCGGTCCATAAATCTTCCTAGTCCCAGTGCTTACTTGCCACAAGTTTCACCCCACAGAGCTTGTTTTCCTCTGCACACAATTGTGTTGCTGTGTACTCTGGGAATCGCCAGCCTTTCTGTGATTAAAAAGTAACATGTGGTTTATTTCTTAGGTTCGCCAGAGGTACCAGAGAGTGGTGTTGGCGGTGGAGGGGCATCCAGGAGGCTGCGGACTGCGTACACCAACACCCAACTTCTGGAACTGGAGAAGGAGTTTCATTTTAACAAATACCTCTGCAGACCGAGGCGAGTGGAAATAGCCGCTTTGCTGGATTTAACAGAGAAGCAGGTGAAAGTGTGGTTTCAGAACAGGAGGATGAAGCACAAGAGACAGACGCACTGCAAGGAGAACCGGGACAGTGAGGGGAAATACGCGTGCCTGGACGACGGGCCGGAGGACGAGTTTGAGCAAGCAGCAGACAGCAGCGCAGCCGGGACCCTCCTGGAGAGGGAGAGGTATTTCCACCAAAATACCTTGACTTCACAACAGTGTCAGAACGGACACAATGGGGAGAACCAAAGTCCGTCTGTTACGCATTTGAACAGCAATGAGAAAAATCTGAAACATCTTCTAAATCAGGCACCCACTGTTCCTATCTGCGTGTCAACAATAGGGCCGGACAATGACAATTCCCCGGGCCTGGACGTGTCTTTGCAGGATTTCCAAGTTTTCTCATCCTCCTCCTCTTTTTCACCAGGTTTGTCAGATTCAACACAGAGTCCCCTGCCTTTATCATCCGAAACATTTGACCTTTTCTCAGAGACACTGACAACAATCGACCTGCAAAACCTGAGTTATTGAAATATTTGTGTTTATTTGAAATTCAGTCGCTTGTGAATGTAGTCAGTTTTAGCATGAAGGGGAGTCTTTAACAGATATCACAAAGAAGGTAAGTTATAGCAAAAAGAAAAAAAGAAAAAAAAACACAGCTACTATTTACCTATATATTGTTGATTCCATTACTTCTAAATGACATTACACCTTTATTTTTATAAGGATTTCGACTATAGCTGAGCATAATTTTTTTTTCTTCAAATAAAACTTTACACTTATTGGAATCAGATGCGCCATTGTCTTATTTATTCACGTTTGAAGAGATGATTGATTTTATTTATTGAGATTTTAGAAGAGAAATGATTAGTTTTTCTCCTTATAAAGACATGATCAGAGCATCTCAAACTTTTCAAAACCAATGTCCCAATTATTGCACTGATCTTTGCAATATAAAATACAAATAAACAAAAATTGTATATAAATATTTTTAAATTTTAAATAGGGAGAGAGTATTTTTCAGCGTGACTGGCTCTAGTGTTTTATCAGGGAGATTCATTGCCTCTGGATGTTAAAGACCCGAAAAAGAAAATCTGCAGCGGGAATTACCTGCTAGAAGTCCCAGGCCCTAAGTTATGACTTTTCTTGGCTCTCTAATTATATTTTATAGCCTATAAAACTCACAGTACTGAGGATGCTTGTTTATCGCCCGATCCGCGACGTAATACAATATATCTGAATTAAGATCCGTCACCTCAAAATTTAAAAAATGATTTAAATTCAACACAGTAGACATGCATTTTTTATTGGTGTAAATTATAATTTAACTTGGCTTCGTGTGTATGGGTGTACTATAAATCAAACAGCAGAAATTATTTATTCCATTGCTTTGAAGTAAAATTATTATGTTAATGTTAATCTGGACCAAACCGATCCTGAAGAGCGACCAGTTAAACCTTGAATTTTTTGGAGGAGAGGAGAAACAATGCAACTTTCGTGGTTGCTGTTTTTATTGTAAAGTTAATATCTATGTAAACTATCTGATGAAAAGCTACAGCTGTGTTATTCCAGGAATCACACTGATGAATTATTCTGACCACAGTCTGCAGGCGATGTGATTCATTTATTTCTGCACTCGCCGAGTCTCTTAGCAATAATTAAAAGGTGAAGTGAGGTGGGGAACTGCCATTCCCACTGAGATGTGGTTTTAAGTGATAGATAATTGCGCACAATTTTGAAACAAGGATTGAGTGAGATAATTCTACAAAACCCAGGGGTCACAGAAGTAGTATTAGTTTTGGTGCAGATGCCACTGGCTATGATTTTAAATTTTAAGTCCACACAGTGTCAGTATGCCCTGTATTTGTAGGCTAAATCATAAATACACCCTCTATAATGTTATTAAAATTCTTCCACATTAATGATAATGACACAGATTTGTGCTGCACTTTATATTTTCTACGCTGATGCACTACATCATTTCAACTGTATAATATAAATTGAACATTTTTTTTCCAGAATAAACTGCGTGAGAGTTTCAGCAGTGCAGCTGAGGAAATATACAGTTAAGTGGATTAGAAATAGCTATAATGAGTGTGATACAAGGGGAAGAAAACAATATGAGAGAGAAGACTGGCAAGTAGATGAAGCTTTATGGGAAACCAGATACAACATGTGCCAGTAGATCCTCTGTGCACACACACACACACACACACAGGTCAAAGGTCAAGCTTGCTCTCCTCTCTTCTCCAAACTGGAAGGAACTACTGCCAGGTCAGGAGGGGGTCAGGTTTTGAATGACCACAGAGGGGTTGTGGTCCATAAACAATTTATTGCCTGCTCAGATAACTCTCAACCGGAAGTTTAAAAAAATAAAATTATATATATATATATATATAGAATCTGAGGTTTAAAGAACTATATCACACTACAATATGCTCAGTATCTACATAGTCCAGTGCTCCCTTTCTCTGTGTAATTCTGATTGCAAATCCATGTTTCCTGCAGCACTAACAAACAATTGTCACCACCTGCAGCTACAGTACAAGCTGAAGCTCTTCACACAGCCCCTCCAGAGCTGCACTGACATTTCTGTCTCATTTCTCTCCAAACAAAGGCTATACAGTTCAAAGACTCGTTCTTTCAACCTGTATTGGGTGATACTGCCTGTCAAAAAATGACTAATGAATGACTGACACTTTTATAAACAACATGCCAACAGGCTGCTTTGCTTGAATACACCAGGAGGTACATGTTTGTAAGAAGGATTTTTCTGTTAACTCTTCCAAGCATGCATTGGAAATTGTTTTTGTAATTGACCATACTGTAGAAACTAATTTAAATTAAGCTGTCAACTGAGATGCAAATATTTAAAATGTCATTTAGTAATAAACTAGTGAAGCAGAAGTAACAGCTGAGACTTGTCACAGAAACCTCTAGAACAGTTTCATATAATGATCCCTGTTTAGATTTACAACGCTGATATATTCCTAAACTCAAATTGCTTGCATCATTGTAAAAAAAAAAAAAAAAAGATACGCCCAATATGTTAAAGTCAACGAGCAGACTTAAGTGCCATAGAAACATTATTTGCTCATTCATCGTGACCCATGATCGTGACATTATTCTCTGACTTTATTAGTCTGTAAAGACTCATTACTCTATTAAAGCATTAAGTCCCATTCATCATCAGCAGCAGTCAGAAATGCACGGACACGCACAAAAGGAGATAGGCCAATAAAAGTATGTTCAACAAGTATAGCGGTGTTGATTGTTTGTCCTGCAGCGAAACTGTGGTCAGTGTGATAAATGATTAGCAGATTAACTTCCGCATGTTTGAGCCCTCTCTGCCACTGCTTCCGTATCAAGTGAAGCTTCCACTGCCGGACGGTCCATCGCTGCCTGCAACAAACGTCTGATCACAATGCGTGCCATTCCCGAAGAGTTGGCGTCTCTTATCGCAGGTAAAATACCAGAAAAGTGCTGTTTATTTGCACAAACCTTGTCTGCTTTCCGTATTCTCCTTTGTTTTACTGAGTCCAGCTTTTAAAAAGACCGTTGTGTGAAAGAGGAAGCGTGGGCTCAATATGGGTGACTGAGTTTTTGTGAAATACATTCAGTCGGATCTCACTACAGTGCTACTTAAAAGCGCTGCTGAGGGATGTTTTCTGGACTTTGTTGTGCATTTCTAAGCGCAATCTGAATTCATCCACAGCAGTACTGGGCTTTTTTTCTTACTGGTAAATTACACATCACAGTAAACAAGTGATATCAGATTGTATGGATGATTTACCTTGGATTTTCTGTTTAGACCTAGAACATTTTCTCAATGATGGGTTGAAAGGAGAAAATTTAAGCAGGAAGGCAAAAGAGAAGAGAGACGCTTTCATCAAACGCATCAAAGAGGTCAAATTGGGGTATGTCTATTTGCATTGTACAGCAGAAATTTCCTGGTGACGCAAATTTTGAAAAGTGTTAACATCCTTTTACTCTCTCTCCAACAGTTTCCCAAATGATTTCAAGGACAAAAGTGAGTCTTACTCTATGTTTTAGATCTATTGCACCAGTGGTTTCCAAACTGAGGGTCTGGACCTTTATACAAGCCCATGTCATGAATCATATGTGTCACAAGACGATTACCAGCACAGAGAATGAGAAAAAACAAAAATAATGTATTTTTCAGACTCTGATCTTTGTTTTCTTTGTTAATATTACACAATTTTAACCCTTCCCTTTATTTCAACAAACTGCTCAGACCTCACATTTATCCAAAACTGTCTGGGAACTCCTGTGTTACACCGTATCATGTACAACACCCTCTGTTTACTTTAGTAGGTGGAGATGACTCAGATGATGAGGAGGAAGTTGACAGCAACAACGAGGGAGGGTCTCTACATTCAGAGCGCACAGACAAGGATGAAGACGCTTTCGAGGGTAAGTCACAAGCACACGTCTGAAGCTGACAGGCCAACCGCTAATGCTGCTGCCTACTTAACTATGGATTAAAGTATTGAAAATTGCACCTGGACTTGAAAATACACAAATCGTTGAATCTGCTCTTTGGAGAAAGTGACTTTGAGTGGCACAACGAAGGAGACATTCCAACTGTAACTTGGCAACCTGGGGGCAATTTGGGGGCACAACTGCTACTCCCACCACCCCGTCACTCCACTCATTTGACATGTAGGGCGTGCTTTATTGCTCTCAGACACAGACTGCTGAAAATTGTGCTTGTAGTTGGAGTAAAAGAAATCCCTCAATTTACAGTAGCTTTAACCCTGTGCTTCATGATCTTTCTACGTTTTTGTGTATTTTTTGCTTTTTGAGTATCAGTGAAATCTTGTGAAAGGTCATTAGGGTCCAGGGTTTATGGGTTGTAAACAGCTGCCAGTTTTATGGCTGCTCTTTCACACAGAGCAACTTTGACACAGCAGTTGAACATTTGCATTGAAGTTGCACATCGAAGTAAAATCTCCTTCCAGTGAGAAGCAAAACATTGCTCAGTTGAACCTCCTTGGTTTTTGCTGCTTATTTTAACATTAGTCAGTCAATTGTGTGAAAACAAAGTCAGAAACCAGTCTGGGTATGTTTAACAACTTTAAAACAAATGTAATTTCACTTAGACACATTAAAACACTTTGACAGGACTCAACAGTAGCTGAAATGATGATGGGGTCAGAGAGAATATTTGAGTTTACATCACTGGGTTTCTTAATTCCTTCCCAGGTTCCCAGCAGTCCCCACCTGTGGCAGCTCAGGACCTGACAACTGTTTTTAAAGCGGGATACCTTGAGAAACGCAGAAAGGGTTGGTGCTCTGCTAAATGAGATAAACATTAAACTAGTTTCATACTATGTTGAGTGCCCACATAAACAACACTGTAAGCCAAATATCAAATCACAGCACTATAAAATAATGCAATTTTGTCAACACATACAGTACATAGCTCTAACTGTTAATACAGATTTAATTGTTGGTTTTCTCTTCACAGATCACAGCTTTTTTGGCACCGAGTGGCAGAAGAGATGGTGTGCTCTAAGCAATCAGACCTTCTACTATTATGGAAGTGAAAAAGGTGCTTCAGGTTTTCTCTTTTCATCCCAGTTTTCCAGTTAATTTTGAATCACGCTGTTTGAGAGAAGTTAATGGATGGATTGTTTCCAGGTTCTAGCTGTTGTCGGTTGCTAAACTGTTAATGATGATGTCTTAATTTTCTGTAACTAGACAAGCAGCAGAAGGGCGAGTTCAGCATCGATGGGTACAATGTCAAAATGAACAACACTTTACGGAAAGACTCAAAGAAAGACTGCTGCTTTGAAATTTCGGCTCCAGACAAGCGCGTCTATCAGGTACGCTAATCTCTCGGTGATGGTTTGACCATTTTTTTCAGCCATCTTTGTGCTAAATGTACCTTCTAAATTGAAAAACAAAGGTGGACTTGAGTTCTGCCACATTTTTAAAACTTGGCAGGTTATGTGTTTACATGCACTTCATTAAATCTTTATTTTAAAACCCATTGACACTGCTGCTTTGCAATGGCTCAGGCTGACATGCATATTTTAAAAAAGTCTAAGTGAGGGTTTCTAACATTCAGGGTCTTCCATGTGGAACATTTTACTATGCATAAATGCAGTATTATTTGTTTATGTTAATTAATATATGTAGAACAGCATATTGCACTGACTGCAGTTTTCATTTCTCTCCTCTTTCATCACAGTTTTGTGCGTCATCAGCGAAAGAGGCGGAGGAATGGGTGAAACAGATAGACTTTGTTTTGAAAGGTTTGAACAGTTTCAGTCATAAGAACATATTATTATGCTTATAAATGTAATTAATATTAGCTTCTTCAGGAGTTCAAAATCAAATAAAGTGTCTAAATATTCACATCAGATTCAAAATAAAACACTTTATTAATCCCAGAGGGAAATTGTTTAAATTGTTGCTGTATGAAGGGGTGTATAAATCAACATTTATTGTGTGTTTGCTAAAATGAAACGTGTTTCCCTGTTTGTAGATATGACTGGCATCATCCCAGAAGACGAGGATGAACAGGACATGTACGATGATGTTGGAGCTATAAATGACACATCAGGACCTGAGCCGATTGATGAGGACCTTTATGAGGAGCTGCCAGGTTTGACCACATATTTTATGACTGTAACACTAAAGCTCCACAGAATTAAACAAATCACATGAATTTCTTTGATTAATTTTAGTCAGATGGTTTATTTTCTGCGTATTTCTCTGTCCACTAATTAGGTAATCATGATCTTTCATAGCACACTCTCACCTGTCAACATCATCTTGTTTTCACAGAGGATGACAAATCTATCCCAGCAAAGACTCCTCCAAAGGTGGAGCCACCACGCAAACCCTCTCCTCCTGCTGCAGGTACACCCCACTGAAATCTGAGCCAGGTTTCAAGACTGTGTGTATATAGGTTATATGAATGTTTAGTTTGCTAATTGTAGTATTGACAGTAGTCACTTTCACTACAGATATGAAGGTTGTGTGGAGACTGTGATCGACAAATGATGATTCTTGCAGTTGTAAGCAAACTAAACCTACGGAGTCACAGTTAAGAAGAAGTGATTTTACAGAGGAAGTTTTTGTGAACATGCGCAACTGAAAATTAGCACAGTGCTGGAAATAACTTTCAACCCACTTCCTTTTACAATAAGTGACATGCTATAGTTCTGTAAGTGCAAAAGTACCTTGCACTGAGAAATATCTATGCCTACCTACAACATCGAAGTAAAATGTCCTGTGACATTACAATCACTGAGGTTTGGGACAAAACAAAAAGTTCAATAAATCACTGAGAAGTGGAAACACTATCTGCCAAGAAATTGTGACCTAAATCCATACTACATAATTACACACAGTGTAACCTAAAACATTATAGCTGACTCTTTACACACTTTGACTTTTAAAGAAACGACAATGTACTGGATTGTTTCTAGAACTGTATGCTGTTCACAATTTGTTTTAATATGTGTAAGCAGCTTCTCCTCCACACTTATTTTTATGCATCCTGACTGTACAGAGTATATTTAAATTGGTGCCTTTGTCGGTGTGAATAGAGAATATTACTATACAGACTTAAAACCTGCTTAGACTTGGTATACAACTGAAACAGGTACTATCATGCTAGACACATGATATGTTTCCATTATAGTTAATATACAAAAACTCAACACATGCAACCTTTTACTACTAAAATGAACTGATACCATACATATATGATAGTTTCCTTTTTCCTTCTCATTTTCCTGATTGCATTTCATTTGGAGAGAATAGTGTCTAACTGTATGCTGAAAAATAAATAATATTTGGTTTGCAAACTATCTTGTTTAAGGATACTTCATGTAGTCACTTTTTCATTGCGAACAAACTGCATAATGAGAACCTGTTTTAGATTTTGTGTATAGTATGTAACTGGGACGCTGCTTGTTTTGTTTCTGCATATGGTGCCATCAGTTTCTGCTTTAGGCTCTCCACTGCCTCCTGTTGACTCTGTTGCATACTAAAAATCTCTGCTGTCATGCCTGGAGACATAAAACAATTACTGGATGGAAACAGTACCTAATCTGTTATCACTTTATTGCCTCCTTTCCTTCTAGTTGATAAGAGCACAGACTACCCGAACTACTACCAGGGCCTATGGGACTGTGTAGGGGACCACCCAGATGAGCTGTCCTTCAAACGTGGAGATGCCATCTACATACTAAGCAAGGTATAGTTACAGAACCCTGCTTGTCAGATGCAAAACATTGATTTGTCCCTTGATGCATGTTTTCTTGATGCATAATTGAGCCTGTATTAGCTCAAACCCAACCACAATGCAGTCGTGTTGAGATGAGGCTTGTAGTCAGAGCTGTTCTGCTGATCCCAGACCACCTAAAATGAATTATTTTAGGCCCTCAGAGGAAGGACTGTTCATATCCTTTACTGGCAGTGCCTGGCCCACCGCCTGGAGGTGGACGGCTGATGGTAACAGACAAACTGGGCTAGTTTCTCTCTCTGGCACTATGATGGGGATTAGTTGTGTCACAGCGGAAACTGTTTTAGTGCTGTTGGCGGAGGCCAGGCTTAGCTGGCACACAGCGCCATTCCATCACTTCCATCTGGACTGTTTCAGCACGCTCCCGCTGCTGCCATGCCAGGCGGTGAACAGCCCTCAGCCCACACACCTCTTAGACGTCTCTCTCACCTCGGCAAACAGGAATGTGTGTTCTCAGGAAACACAGAGTCAGTCTGCCACTCTATTCAGAGCAGGTGAGGACGTGTAGTGGACGCACAATTTCCGAGGCTTGTCGACTAGGCGTGGGTGTCAGGTGTGGAGAACTGAGGGGCTGTTCTTTACATTATTATGTAACTAAACAGGAGCCCTTTTGTGCTTAACTGGTTCATATATATGCCAAATTGGATTTTGTTGTGATACATTTAACAACCTCGTTTTTGAATGTAGCAAAGCAAACAAGTCAAAGAGTTATATACTTTTACAGATGCATGCTGACTCTGTGGTTTGTGTAAAAAGTGTGATATGTGCACCATTTAGTCTGACTATATGTCTTGTCTGGTTTAGTTTATATGGAGCATATAGTCAACTGAAACACACTGTTGTCAACTGGCCAGGTCCTTTTTCAAAATCAAGTGTGCCATCTAGTGGCACCTAATGGACATGAAGACTTATATAGAATCTTTTGTTAATAAACAGCTCCAAAATATATGCATCTGTAAAAACCTGAATTACAGTCTTAATTCAGTAACAATTTAGTTTTTTTATCAGTTTGGAGCAGGAGAAGATTTTTTTTTATTAATTATTCTATTTGTTACAGATGATTGATTAGATGTTGATTAAATGCTTGACATTATTGTCTATGACAGACAAGACAACAATGGAAAACATTTTT
>JAUBNQ010000008.1:12218225-12250936 GCA_032353495.1 Ctenopoma kingsleyae | reverse complement strand
AATTAAAAAAGGCAAAACTATCAATTTAAACATTTTAGTCTACAGGACTGTGTGCAGCAAAAAGGCTCTACTCTTAAAGAGACTTCTCTGCAAAAATGTGTGATTTACATCAGAAATTATATATATGTCTTAAAGCCCAACATGATATGTGATGTGTATATTCTTAGCATTTTTAACTGACACATGGAAGTAACAAGGATCTCATAAATGCAGAGGTCATGAGTCTCTCCAACACAAAACAAAAAAGATTCTCGCCACTCAAAACTTTCTTTGAGTGGCGAGAATCTTCTATTTTTTTATTGTTTTATTCATTATTTGATATTTTACTTATTACTGATTAACTGTTCACATACTACATCTAGCCATATATACTGTATAAAATGTCACTATATAAAATAAGCTTTTAAAATACACTGTGTAGATCATATTGTGGAACACAGACTCCTTCTTGTTCATCACATAAAAAACTAAATGTAAATGTTTGAACTGAACAGATAATGAAGCAAAATTTGCAAAAATAAAACCAAACAAAAAAAAACAACAACCCTAAAAATGTCTGGTTTTTGTGTTTGAAGGTTTAGGGTAATGCTGCACCACATTGTCGAGCACTGACAAAGAAGACACATACAAATACTACATTAGCATATATGGATGTACATCCACACATATTCTGGAAAGTTGTCACCCCCCAGCCCCACCCCCCTTCCCTACTGTCCAAACCATTCTCATGCTTAGAGACAGGCAGGTCTGAGGTGACGTCACCTTTCTGTTCCCTCGCTACACAGGCTTTTTGTCTTTTCCCATTCTGAATTTATAATGAATTTCACAATCGCTGCAGAGAGACAATGCTAATCTAATTAGCTGTGCAGATATGTCAGTTTGCCATCACTCTGTTTAATGATCATTACCTCTGCTTAAGCGTGGTGCTGCTCTGTGGGAGCACATGTATGTGTTCACAGCACACACCCATGCAAGAGACACAGAGATATGTGACTATGGCTCATACAAATACAAAGCATGAGAGACAGATAAAAAGGTGGCTTGTAAGTGCAACTGGCATTTTGTTCAGCAGGGAGCGATGTAGCCTGTCTACCTGGTAGCTCTTTTAGACAGCAGCAAGTCCACTGGGATCCCACTGGACCTCCTACCAGCCACACACCTGACAAGGGGGCTGTCTGAAAACTCTGCAGAGACCCTATTGCACATGTCATACTGCTAAGCACTGCAGTGGCCACCACATGACAAGCTCCCCACACTATACACTTTGCTACGAGGGAGAGCCACAGGGAGAGCTATTAGGCTGTCACTGCTTAAGATATTTTATTGTTATCTGCACACATCTGACCAGTTTCACATTATGAATGGCTAGAATTCATGATGCTTTTATTAAGTGTATTTATAAAACAAATATAGACAGTTACAGCATATGTTCAGGGGACATGAGAAAACAGAAACAATTGGATGTAACAACACTGCCATCTTCAGGCTAATTGTTGCTAAATATACAGTAGCTGTGTAGTCAGAACATACAGGTAAACAACAGGTTATGCACATACAATAGATACATTTTTATTTACTGTACATGTTACAAACTGAAATGTCTAAAGACAAAGAACATAATAGCAGAGAACATAATAAGTGATGACTTGTTTTATAAGAAAAATAATTAGGGACACCCACGCAACCAAAAGTGCGTAGTAACAGGAAACGTTTTCTTTACTGGTCCAACCAGTTGTACAGAATGTAAGTGTAAAGACTCCAGCATTTCCTCCAACAATATGAAGATATTTTCAGGTAGAACCAGATGAGGAGCTGAGAGTTTCCTCTTGGCTGGTTGCCATGAGAGCAAATGAAGGTGTACTTTTTGCTTTGTTTAGACACAAATCTTTAATCCGGGGTTCTGGATCTCTACACTCTGAGCTGGAATAACAAGACAAGACAAGAAATGTAGAGGGAAGTGGATTCAGTGATAAAAGTGTTCAGATTTTTAGAAAACAGAGAAAGTTTTGGAGTAGAGAAACACGCGTAACATTGTGATACCTGTCTGAATCAGAGTCACAGGACAGGTTCAAGTCTTTCTGGAGAGCCTCTTCAGAATGGAAACGCCTCAGGCCACAGCACTGGACCGCCTGGGCCACAGAGTAGCTGGTTTTTCCAGCAGCACAGGCCTCCATCTTGGACACGCTGAGCGCTGACTGCAGGAAAAGATGCAAACAACTGTCGGACAGCAGCACAGGGTTCAGGACGATTCTGAAAAATTGAGACAATAATCAAATTAGGGCTGCTGTGTTCAGTATAGCATACTTCTTGTTGACGTGAAAACAAGCAGCCATGTGGCCTGGTAGAAATTGATTCAACAGTTTTGTTGTGTTGTAGTATGTCAAAGTTCATAACTATATTGATCTTTGAGATCACTCTTACTGTTCCAAAAACGTCTGCAGTCCTTTCATCCGCTTACTAATCTGTTGGGCATTGTTTAGGCAGAAGAAGGGGTTCTTTGGGGGAAGCTCTGGTAGTTGTATCCTGCAAAAATACACAAGTACACCCTTAAAAATATCAAAGACAGAGGACTTTTAATAAGAAAAAGTGAATTCTTTCTCAATACACTGTTACACATTACACAGTAGTAGAACAGTAAATGGACTTACATTAGCAGTGAATTTTCATGCAGTTTCTGCCTGAGCCACACAAACTCACTGTACCTTCTTCTCACACTAGAAATCTTCTTAGTGAAGTACACACTGTTGCTCTAAAAAGAGGACACGCATTTACAAGACGTCCCACTATTTGAAATCACAGTTTAAAACCCTTGACATATTTTGCTTTACTTACATGTAAACAGATTTCATAGTCTATGTAGGCATGCCAAAAGTCATTCTTTCTTATCCGCGGGTCCCGCACCCAGATACTAATGACTTGCTGCATGGAGAAGGCAGGAGAGACTGAAACAATGAACTAACTGTGCTGGGCTAAGAAAAAGAGGAAGTTTTTATTTGCAGATTGAGGAAGTGCAATGACAAACACATCAAGAATCTGGTTAGGAAAATCCCCCCAAATATCCTTTATTACTCAGAAGTAAGTACTAAAACGTAGTTTTAAGTGTCTGAGTGCAACATGTGACTGTTTAAAGCTAAACTTTTTGATATATCAAAGATTTATATCACATTTACAGCACAGGCCTACCTGATTCATAGCTTTGTCATTTCCTCTCTCATAGTCCAGATTTCTTTCAGTTTGAATTGTTTGTCTTTTATTTCCAGTTTTATTGTCCAGGTTTCAAAATAAAGTCACAAGACTGAGATAAGCTCCTCCCTTAAGTGTAACAAAAAACTCCATATGGATTACTGAATAACAGGTCTGTCATGACAGCCTGCACCAAAATCAGCACATCTAACCCAGTGCTTATCACATGTATTTCTTATTGACTGTTATTTAGAATCAATCAAAGCACATCTTAGGTGTTTTTAAAAAAAATCAGTTGTCGTGAAACTGAGGTTTTGTTTTCACCTCATGATTAAACATGCAACAAAAGTGAAGTAAAAAAAAAAATCAAGACAAAAGTTCCACAAAAGTTTCCTTTACTCATAGAGATTTCACAGATCAGTGGTCAGCAGTTACAGTAATTCAGTAGCAGTTGTATTTTCAGAGGTTCAAGGTTCAGCTGAGTGTCCCATAACAGTCATGGGAGATGCTGCTGAGTCAGGACAGTGCCATCGCAATGCATGTATCATGTACATGGACCTGTGTAATTACTGGAAGAC
Source organism: Ctenopoma kingsleyae (assembly GCA_032353495.1). Taxonomy (NCBI): domain Eukaryota; kingdom Metazoa; phylum Chordata; class Actinopteri; order Anabantiformes; family Anabantidae; genus Ctenopoma; species Ctenopoma kingsleyae. The sequence continues at coordinate 12,247,175 of JAUBNQ010000008.1, read as the reverse complement.
AATGCCCTCCATATTTGGACAGTTTCATATCTAAAGTGCTACACATCAATTATCTTACCCATTATAGGCACACAAAAATTATTTTTCAATTTTGGTAAATCTTATTAATTTACTTAAATATTATGAGCTTTTGAGTAATTCTGCCAGAAATTCCCTATGTGTAAAAGCACCAAATAGTTATTTTAAAAACATTTTACAATTGACCATAATTAGTATATAGCAGCTGATTGGAAATACGGGGACATTTCTGATGGGCAACATTTACTATATTTAAACATTTACATCAACCACAGGGGTCATACAGAGACACGGTAAAAGCTGTGGCTATAAACACCCCACACAAAAACAGTTTAAACAACTCCAAGGTCTACAGTCTTCAGCTCTAACCACAAACTATATGTGCTTGAGGTACACATTGGACAGCAGTTAGTTCAATCTGCCTACATAAAGGTTGCTATACAAAATAAAACACACACAATAAACAACAAAGGAGACTAAATATTAAACAACTATATAAGTGTTACAAACAACAAATGTCCACAGTGATTGTGTCCGCTACATGAAGACACCAGACCAAAGCTGCTACAGTTTTGCCTCATCTTAAATCGGCTGCTCAACACAAAGGTTAGTTTTAGACTCCATCGCAGTCTCCACAAAGGCACAGTGACCTTACTGAGCACCACAAGACTGAGAGCACTTAGAATCCATCCCTGCTGAGGTTTTTGCACCTGCCACAGTCTGAGACTCTACCTACAGCAGGATGTAATTTCACACAGTGTGCCTCTAACGTCAGCTGAAGGAGGACACTCGATGGAGGTTAAACTAAGCTTCAGGTAAGAGTGCAGCTGTTCAACAGTTCTCTTCGGTACACAAACACATCACTGCTCCTCGTCGCCGCAGTGCCAGGTCAGCTTCTGCTCGTAGAAGTCGATGACCACCTGGGGACACCTGGCGCTTGCTTCGCGTGCAGGTAGCAGCGCCACATCGTCTGAGTTCTTCCTATGGGGAAACACACAAGAATATTAACAGAACATTGTTCAGACAAACTGAAACTAAGACTTAAAATAGTTTGAATGCCCAAGACAAGACCTCACTAAGTTATTTTTCCAGACTTAAAGTTCCTCAGAACCACAAAACACATACTTTCTGTTTCCACAGGGTGTGTAGAACTCCTCGTGACTATTCAACTGAACTTCAAAGCCCCTGTCATTCAGCCACGTGAGTTATTACACTGTACACTCACTGGCCACTTTATAACCTGTGCACCTGTACAATCAACTGCCATCATTTTTACTTTTAGAAGGTTATACTTTCTCAGTCTTTGTTGAAATTGTCACAAAGGTGAAAATTCTGTTATTTTAACTGTTTATTTTTAAGATCATAGTGAATAGTGGAGTAATACTGGAGTGTATTATATTAAGAGGCGTTTGTAATGTTGTGGTCCCCTTAATATATGTAAACATTAGAAACAGCTCTTAATATAATGCACAGAGAAATTATAAACTCGAAAACATAGAATTCGTAATAGAGCTGCTGTATTGGATTGCATTAGATTGCACGAGTGGACCTTTTTATATAAAATGCTTGGAAATGTTTTGCAAATATTGTCTTAACTTAGCCGTCCCAGTAAAAATGCATTCGTATTACTTTTTTTTTTTTTACAACAAAATCAAACACCCTCATGAATTCTCACCATCCTTACTGTAGTTTAAACATGTGTACTGCAGCTTCAACTGAGAACAAGTGACTTGATTTTTAGCATCTTGCAAATATTTGCCCAACCACAGGCATCCATCCAAGGACACGGAAAAGAGGAAGTTGTGTACTTACCATTTGACTAGGAACATGAGCTCTCCCTGTCTGTCTGTGGAGCCGATGATGCATTCAGGCTCGAGGTAAGTGCTGAGATTAGTGGGGGTGTCTGAGTGCTCATCGTTTGGCTCAAGGACATCGCTGTCACTCTGCACAGTGTGGATCTGCTGCCGAGACCGCATACAGGACTGTGAAGGGAACAACAAGGACAAAGGTTCAGCTGTTAGAAGAAACTGTATTTACTGCATATCCCCATTGTGAAACAAAGAAAATTTTACTGCTTTCACTTTCAGGAGGAACCTATGAAACATTCACATGCCATTTCAAAAATCTGCAAACATGGTCAGAATATTTTACACTATTCCAATGCAACTTCAATTTATTATACGAGAAAAGGCTTCTGAATTATGTGAGTGTATCAAGTGTACAGCAACTATTAACCTAAGGCTATACACTGTATAAAAAGCTTCTAATAATATATTTGACTTATGTTTCTTTTTACAGATTTAATTGCAGAAGTCCTGTGATTAACATGGAAACTACATACACCTCTGCAGACATTCCAGCACTGTATTTCTCTCATACTCACAATTTCCGTCTCCTGCTCTGTCATTTCTTCTTTGGGAATAAGCTCTTGCTCAGTTTCCTCATTGTCCGCTGAGAGATGGGTGTTTCTCAGGAACTCTTCAATGAGTTCAGGACAGTCCAGATTATCTTCGGGTTCCCATGTGTTTTCCGCACTGTAAATAAAAACAATGAGGTTTTAATACAACATGCGCGACAAACGTGCAAACATATATATATATACTATGCAACATTTCACTTACTCAGTGAAGCCTTTCCATTTCAGAAAGTACTCTACTCTTCCATTAAAGATTCTGCGCCGAATTATTTTTTCTACCACAAACTCCTGGACAACTGTCTCCTCAGTCTTCCTCTGTTTGGCAGTCTGCTTCTTTCTCATTCTGCCACAGAAAAAAAGAATCAAACAAATTGCAGTTTGTATTATTTTATTTTATGAAACACTCTCTCTCCCTAGTGCTGGGATGTTCACAGATCATGGCAGTGCCCTTCGAACAATGATCCTCACTGTTATCGTAGCGCTCCACCTGCTGTTTCTCTCAGGAGCACAACACACCACTCCTTCAGCCCCCAGCGCAACACGTTAGTATCTACACGCGTTTATTACTCATTCAGACAGTTTAGTTCAGAACATACTGTGCAGACAACAGCCTGAAAACATGACTGACAACGTGTCTGAGTGATGCACTATGCGCTATGATGAACAATATGCACGTACGCTTTCGGTGTTTACTTAATCTCGGAGGACAGCCTGCTGCGGTGCTGCTCTGCTCTGTTTGGAGCCTGTCGCTGGAAAACTACATTCAAACAGCGTCGTCGATGCTGCTTTGTGCGCAAACGTGTCGCTCGGCGTCTTTACATGAGCCACACAACTTTTCACGAATGAGTTAAAATTAAAGATGGCCGTAGATGCTCGGAGGAAGTGGTTGCCAAGGGAAAAGGTCATGCCAGGAAAACCGGGAGGAGACGACGGGGACGCGCACGCCGCCGACCAATCAAAGAGCAGTCCGCTTGTGCGTCCCCGTCCAGTGGTCCGGAACAGCCCTGCCACCCATGGGCGTCAGGTGGGTATGGCAGTGGACAGTGTGCTCTTGGCTTATTTCTCTAGGATAAAAGACAGGTTCCAGATCTTTTATTTTTTATATTATATTATATTATATTATATTATATTAGTAGTAGTACTACACATTTGGGCAGAAAAAATATTCATCTATTACTTCTTACTATACGAATGCACTTTTATCCTCTCAGAGGCTACGGGTTTTTACATACGGTCGTCATCAGATATAATGCGTCGGTAAAAATCTATTAAAATTATCCACTGGTAATTCATAAGTAGTTAAAATTGGTTCCACACTGAAACCATTAAAATACAGCTTAATTCATCAGTAATACATTTTTACAAATCTGCAGAATTGTGTCATTTTGCATAATATTGCAGATCATTTTTTCTTTTAATACTTTAAAGTACATTTTACTGCTAACACTTTTTCTTTTACTTATTTTTATGCTGTGGTATTGCTACTAATTAATGGTCTCAGTGCTCCTGCAGGCGCATGGCTTCTCACGGAGAAGCTCTACGCTCCACAACCTCCTCAACTACACTGAGAATCTCACAGAAAATAAACCTCCTGAGGATTTGACTGACAGCTCACTTTTAGCCAATGGGATATCTCAAAGCTGCTGATTGGCCAAAGAAGCACCACTAACAGCTCTCCTGCTTGCTATGGTTTACCTTTTTTTTCTTCACCAGTTATTCCACACTGTTTTGTAACCCACCACTGGAGGTCGCTGCTTGCTTGTACACTCCCGCATCCCCAGATCATTAATGAGAATGGATTTATGCTGGAAAACTCATAGCAGAAGGCAACACAACAAAGGATCTTAATACAAGGTTGATTCACATTGGAACTGCCTCTGATACCATTTCACCCTCAAGATAGGCTTATGTAATATGAGGCACATTTGTACATGAAGTGTTTTTTTGCCAACAGTACAAAACAGCACTATAAGGATGTAACATGGCTACAGGGATGCCTACAGTAAATGCAGTTCATGGTAATCTCTTCTTCATGGCATCTCTGTCATAATCCAGAAAACTGATACCTCAGTTTCATAAGAAACAATAAGAAAATTCTGGGGAGGCCCTGGGGATATAATTAAAGTGATTTCAGTGAAAATGCTGCGCTGAAGATGAATGTAGTGTGTATCGCCCTCAAAAAACAGGGTCATTGGATATGGTCTCATGATCAATGTTTGATCATGTGGACCCGCCACATTAAGCTCTATTTAACTCCCATGTGCAGAGGAAACTTCCCTTCAGAGGTTGTATGATCCTCGGGAAATGCAGATTCTCTATTGATAAAGCCACTGTGGTATGCTGCTGTGATTAATTATTAATACTGTGTTGAGGATGATCAGCAACTAAACACCACTTTTTACTCACAGCAGCTCTTGCTCCAAATGGGTATTTTGCTTTCACATCACCTTAAAGGTCATTAGAGAAACTTTTTTTTTTGTCTTCTGGAAGGTGTTTACTTTACATATAACTATGTATTTTTCATCCTAGAATTTACATTTTATACATTTTAAGTATACAGCTACAGTATAATTTTGGTAACATCTGTCCAACAATTTACCAGTGGTTTATAGATAGCTTGTAACAAGTCCCTTTGACCTAATTGACTATCAAGTTAGTGCACCAATAAAAAGCTGTCATCCACATGAGATCTACATGAACCTTACATTATTATCATTTTCTGCCTGATAGTGAGTAGACCCAGAAACCAAAGCAGAACATGCGTTGGTTATCTGCCATATGACCCATTCTTGCCCTCTGACCCCTTCCTGTCAGCTCTTTTGGGGTTTTATTACTAGTTGCCATAGTACCCAAACAGCCTGAGCTGTTGCTGTAGGCACGGGAATGGCTGTGATGCATGCAGTGAGGTCCTGTCCAGATTTACTGCTTTGCTATAGTATGGATCATTTTGGATTCTCTTGACCAAACCCAGGAAAGTAGGTTATTTCAACTCTTTAATTTTTTAATTTTTTTTTAACATTTCACCTCTAGTGGGCAAACTCATCATAAAGATACAATCTACAGCATATTTAATGTTTTGCATGTGTTTGTATCCTAAATAACTCAACAACTAGCAATAATAAAGTGATTTAAAGCCTTTTTGTACCTAAAACTAAACCGACTGGACCAAGATTGATCAGGGCACTAAAAATGAAATACAGATGTTGATAAACTGACATGCTCGAGAGTGCAGCATGAAAAGATATATCACGTTGTACCGTCATCCCTTAAATCTGCTCAGTTCTCTCCCAGACATTCTTGGGGCCCACTATGAATGTAGCTCTCATACAGATGGGCCATAAGAATCATGCTATTGGAGCAGAAATGAGACCAGATGACTGGATCCTGCTGTGAGGGGCTGTGGATGGAGTGAGTAGTGGCCTGTGTGGCTCAAACCAAGCCTGACTACACCCTTTTCACACAGAGATCTCCCAGCGTTCCTTCAGTACCACCCTGAGGTTCTCGGGTTACAGCCAGGGCGAGGACATCCATACCAGTCTTGTTATTCTTACCAAGCATTTATCAGGTTGTATAAGGTTCAGTGAAACATTAATATTAATGTCTGGTGATGTACATGAGCTCATTACTGACTGATTGATTTACTGACTGAACTGCACATTTACAAGGAGCTTTCTAGGAGTTCATTCTTACAAGTGATGCAGATAAACACATTTGGAGTGAAAGAAGCACTATAGCAGCTGGATGCTTTACTCACACCAACTTTGCCATCGCTACAGAGGCCCTCCACACCTTTACCAGCTACACACACTGAGTTTAGATCACATACAGAATCAGTGTGGCTCTCATGCAACCGACTCCACTTCATATCCTCGTTCGTATGCAGTAATGGTCGAGTCAAAAGTGACTTTTCATGAGATACAGAGCATGTGGGACAGCAGACCACCTGGATTTGCTGGCGGAAATCTGTCTCTTGTTTCAGAACACTTACAGTGCCTCAAGATACTTTCTTCCATGTTATTCTATACCTTGTTCTAGCACAGAGGGCTTGAGGGGATAGTATGCTTTGTGTCTATAGAGTTACTGAGAATACAGTAAATACAGTAAGAATGTAATGTCAGAGAATTCATTTCATTACAGATTTCAATTAGAAGATTTCAGTCCACAAATGTTTGTGTTGTTGTGTGAAGTAACATGCTGTCATGGGATTATTTTTTCCAACTACTAGGTTCAAGATCAAGAACAAAGCTTCACACTTAAATTTTTATCCACTTATGGTTTTTATAACACTGACAAGTGCTATGGATGAAATATTAACTACTGAGCTCACATGTCAACACATCCATTTGTTTTGGATCCATTAGTAGAGATCAGCAGAGTAACGTGTCAATTTCTAGTCATCAAATGAAAAATAAAAACAAAAATGACACCACTGCCATTGTCACAGTCACTGAAACCATGTGAAGGGAAGAAACAAGAACGTCAAAGTCTGTGGACAAATCCTATCACATTTACAAGTAACAGAGTTTTTTTTTTTTTAACAAAACACTGATCAGATTAAATACGGAGGAAGTAGGTGTCTGACCACAACATAAAAATACTCTACCAAAGGTTAAGTACTACAAAGTAGTACATTCAAATTATTACTTACGTATAGATATAACCTTACTAAAAATTAGTGTCAAACATAAATGTATTCACATGTCCTGCATGTATTATTCAGTGACACATCAATGTCCTAATTGCTGGTTTTCTGACACATGTACTGATTTGGCTGATTGGACATTTCTGTCCATCATCTCAGCATGTTTATGTCCACGAACTGTGCAAAGCAAGATGTCACTGTAACGTCTTTGTGGGGAAATCTTCTGGTTATAGTCTCTGTAATAAAACTACATGTGATATAAATTTGACTTATGCAAGTCAAAGATGAATTATAAATCATAACCAAACAATCACGAGACAATTATGAAAGAAAGTAGTTTGACCAGTACCATCAATGTCCACTGGACCTCAGCAGAAGAAGTTTTAGTGCTAGTCAGACAGGATAAACAGCAGCTCACTTCATCTCATATGTCTTTAGGCTGGGGGTTTCCGCTCCACGACATGGAGCCCACTGGATCCTGTAACACTCTGATTGACAGGGGAATGGCACCAATGACAAGCAACTCCCATTCCCCAAGGGGCCAGTGTGGCACAAAGTGAATGGATAAGAGTGGAATGGAGAAAGATTGTCTTTGAACCTAAAAAGACTATGTCCCCCCTTCCTCTGCTTCTCCTTTTCTCCCAAGTCACTCTGTGTGTCATTCTCTTCACTGTCCTTTCTTTTCTTTGTGCTGGTGTGTTTTTTGTTTTTTTTTAATTAGTTTTGTGGATGATGGAGCAAGTTGACTCAGGGCAGGACAAAATGTGAGTACATTTAAATAAAGTCCTGTTTGTGAGTTCAGTTAGGGAGGAATGTGTCAATCAGCTCACAGACCTGATTTTATCAGGGGTTTTAGTGAGAGAATGTTGCATGTTATTTGAAAGAACTTCGAATAACATGCAATTGATGCTCAAAAATTGTTTATCAGCTTAAGATACGGGGTTTTCTCAGTAAACTGACTAATTAATTAAATGGCCACAATTACACTTTTTTATGTTAAATTAGATCTGTTTTGCATGACTTCAGGTTCCTGAAAATAGCATTTTTATGGAATAAGATAATAACCACACGTTTTTGTGGAGTAATCTGAGACAGATACTCACAGTAACTCACTTTTGATGGATTACTCTTCACTGGTTACTCACAAAGAAATGATTGCTGTTGTCTATAAAGGGATTGTTTGCTTTCTTATGGCCTTCCTTTGTCACACATCCTCTTCCATCTCAGTTTCTTCCAGTGTTAAGTGTTGCTTTTCACAGCTGCCTATCACTATCTGCTGAAGCCACGCAAGGAATTCTCCCCTGGTTTCTTCTACTGGTCAGAAGTAAATGAAGAAGAATGGATTGACTCAACTTGATGGCCAGAGTATATTTAGAGCTCCATTTGAATCCTCACAGTTACCATATAAAATCATCAGTGAAGCAGCCATAAAGGAAAAGTTTAGCATTTTCATAAATATTCTTCTACTTTGTGACCCAAAGTTAAAATGAGAAAACTGATATCACTTTCATGTCTGGATCTGGATATGAATCTGGAATATCTCTGGAGTATGAAGGCTATAAACAATGGCTTGTGCAGTTTTCAGCAAGTGGACAGCTGAATAGTATCTCATCCTTGAGCAGTGAGAAGACCTTTGCCTTGGTAAATCTCCTTGTCACTATGCAGCTGCTGACTGTCTGCTCCCAACGAATGCAGGTCCACAAACCTCGAATCCAGTCTGTTGACCTTTTGGTCTTTCTCTCGCTCACAGATGTACACTTTTAACTTTATATGTGCTCCACATCCAATCAAAAGTCAACCCCTTAAACCCCACGTTTCTCCCCACTGGCTGAAGTAAACTGGCCCATCTGCAATCAAACCCCGTGTCTGGTCTGTAGGGGTCTGGATATAAGGCTTTTCACTCAAATACAGAGTGCTTGCTTTCTAGGTCCTGCAAATCTGAAGCTTTTCTTCCTCAGCCAAAAGTACTTTAACAATGACCCATCCAGCTCAGCCAGGGCTATAGAAGTTCGATGCCATCTTAAGGCTGAGCACTTACTATGTAGGCTCCAGCGTGAGCACATGGTGGGACTAACCAGCTCTTCAGTGTTGCCTGCCTGCCATCTGGAAAATAACAGCTTTAAGCAGGTCCTGCCAGTAATTACCCTGCAAACTCTGAACAAAGGCACAGAACCCACTGGGGTGAAATCTGAATAATTGACGGAGACAAGTCATAGCAACTGAAAAGTCTAGTTTTAGTTGTACATCAGGTTGCACAATTTGCATTTGCTTTTTACAAAAAATTTAAATTAGCAGAGGGTCCATAGCTAGAAGCTACTGTACCTGGTGTTTATATTCATATAGGCATGGAAAAAGGCTGATCTTATTTTATAAAACAATATATTAAAAATCACACAAGGAGAAACACAGATAAAAATTGTTCTACACTAGTTGCAGTTAGCTTTGCTATGCTTAGACTGTCTCTATTTGTGCTAAAACATGGTCATTATTAAGCTTTATAAGTTCTGGGAGATGTATTTTGTGATCTTTGAACAAAGCCATGAGACTTTACCCACCTTTTTCCATTCTCTAGGTTAGCTAAGCTAAAGGTGTCAGTATGTTACAACAGAAGTTCCTGTCATTTGAAACACAACATTCATCACTTCCCAAAACTGACAATAAAAAAATATCCCCATTGGCCAGTGGCTGGTCTGCACTGAAAGAGAGCCCTTTGATTTCTTTCCACAACAAGACATTGATGCCACTTTCCATGTGCACAACATTATGATTGCTTTGCATGAAAAACTGCACAAAGTATTATCTCCTTCTCCACTACAGCAGACGTTCTGCCCTGCATTTGACTGCGGCCAGAACACCAATAGACACATTTGCCTTCCAGCATGAATGGACAAGACAGCACATGAACTAGATATTTTTAAGCACATTCCAACCTTATTCAGCTGCTGGGCCATGCTTCATGCCGTATTTAGTATAAAAACATTAAAATATAATCTCTCTTTTTATCCAACTCTTAGCAAGAGAGAAAATATGCCTATTTCTTTAAATGTTAAACTATTCCTTTAATCCTTCCTTCACTGAATTTAAACAAGACGTGCAACATTTGTTCTATATTTGCAGCACATAAGTCTGAGTTCATTTAAATCAAAACCACCACAAGATAGCTCTTCTTCAAGCAGACAGCTTTATACTTGCCATGAAATAGTTGTTGGGTGTGAATATTTGTTTCCATGGCTTGCTTTCCACACAGTGGTACAGAGCACTGAAAAACCACAGCCACTTTCTTGGTTTGAACCACTGCCTAGACCTGACAAAACATCAAGTTGATATACATTGTCCATTTTCCAAAATGTCATTTTCAATTTTAATCCTATCGGGAGCTAATCTGGAAACTGTTACTCTGTGTGTCTTGAAAATAAATTGTTTGCAGCTGAGAGTCCAAAGAGGAGGAGGGGGAAACTGAGGTGAAGTCCCTCCAGTGAAATGCCATGTTTAGGCTGATACACAGGAAACAGGCTCTTACCAGCCAGGAAATGAAGTGGCATGCACAGGCCAGCTTATATTTCCCCTCCTGCTTTTAGATGGGCCATGTTGGTCCTGAGACACCAGGGCTCCAGCTTTTGTCCGCACAGAGTCAATAGTAAACAGTACTGCAGTATTTTTCAAAGACCTTAAGTGCTTGCGATGGCTGAGTGGTATGTTGCCATGAGGCCTTGAGTTTCTCAGTCCTCCAGATTCCCCATCCCCCATCTGTTTCTAAGTAGTGGTCATGAAAGCGCTGAAACTAATTTATATGCAAGTGAAGGAAAAGAGTTCACTGACTTATGTTTTACTGATGAGATGTGAGGCTGCATTTCAAGAATAGTTCAATTATCCTGTGTATATATTTTACTTTTTTGTCTTTATATATTGTGTGTGTTTTCTTTCATTACTGACGTCTACTATTTCCCCTTAAACTCACAAAGGAGAAAAGTTTTATAACTGGCACAGTTAATAAAAACAATATTTGGTGATGCTAAGAAAACCAGAGAATGATTTTGAATAGATTTACTGAGTAAATGTGGAGTGGAAAATCATGCTCTGCTCATAGTGAGGGATATTTTTAGATTAAAGTGTTTTTTAGATAAAATATCTACATGCTTGAACATTGCTGGTTTGTCACTTTGTGATGACATGAATATGTGTAGCCTAGATTTTAACAAAAATTCAATCAATATTTGTAATAATAATTTTTTGTACTGCTATAGTATTGTTATATTTTTAGATGAATCAAAAACCTCTTAATGCTTAATGAGTCTCCCACAGTGTTCACCAGAAATACCTCTGACACACACGACTCATACTTGACTAGCATGAAGGACAAATAAGGCAAAATAAACTGGCAACAATGTGCATATTTTATAAAGACCTCGAGTGTGAAGTCCAATTTTTTGGCTGACAGTGTGTGTCACCTTGAGTCAGAGCATTGAGTACAGTGCTAACAGAGCTGTCAGCAAAGAGAGCGCAAAAACAAAATTATTAGAGAAGGTGCAAACCTGAATTCTTAAAGAGTGTAAAATTCTGATGTCAGATGGTTTTTGCTTCACAGAGATCTGACTCAAGGTTTGAATTTTGCAAGTTTAAAGTAAGATTTACAATAAATTTCTGTTACTGTTTCCATTAAGTTATGTAAAAGTATTTTTAAACATTATTGCACCTGAACTTCAGATTTAAAATACTGCCGATTTAACATTTACCTGTTATCTTTTCTTTTAATATGAGAAGTGACAAGTGAGAGAAAATCAACAGACCTTTTTAAAACAGATGTTTTACTTGTCACAGCTGGAAAAGCACAGGTGATGCAATTTACTTTTTAATGATGACTCAGTTCCATGAAAAGCGCCAGTAAATTAGACAGTGAGGCTGCCTGCACACGGCCAGAAACCTGGAGCTAATTCATATAAATGTAATGCAGTAATCTTTGCAATCAGTTGCACCTGTTTTTCTCCTCTAACAACCTGCATTGTGCTCTCTGAAAAAGGCCTGTCTGCAAATTAAAAAGATATCTTTAGTGTGCATCTTATAGCACAGTGCCATCTCATCTCAAACATATTTTGGAACTGGATGAATGTCAGGATATAAACCAAGTTATTGCAATTCAAATATATTAATGTAAAAAATGTCATTGCAATCCATCCAAATGTTGCTGAGACACAGTAGCAATATGCAATAAATATAGTTCAGAGGTCAAAGCATATCTACTTGGTTAAGGTCTGGGGTCTTTGTCTGGGTCACTCAAAAAAGTTGATTTTTTTTTTATTTTTTTTTTGTTATTGTGGAGTAGATTTATTTCAGTGTTTACGGTCATTGTCTTGCTGAATCACAAACGTCTAGTGACCTTCAGCTTGAGGACAGCCAAACAATAATTAGTGTGTTATTAGTTAAAATAAATTGTGTTTATTTGTTATTGTAACTTCGATTTACAAATTTTTAATTTTAATTTTAAGACAATTTTGCACTCACATGCAGTTAATTTCAATTTTAAGATTCACTTTCTTTTTCTTGTTACTGTATTTGATTCTCCAAAGCCCAACCACTACATACATGAACAAAAGAATTGCTCGCATACAGTATTATGTATCTACAGTAGCATACAAAAAGCCTGAATTTTGTTTAGCGAGAAAAGAATATGACAGGTGACTGAGATTCATGTGGACAAAGAGTTCCTGTTTGCCTTCATATGCTTGAAGGTCAGAGCTGGCTGGGTGCCCACACAAACTCAGCGCTGCTTCTCACTGATGTAAAGGACCACCTTGGTATGAAGGCCTGCCATGGCGGTGGCAAGCAGTGACTCATAATGTGGAGCTCAGGGCTAAGTTAAAGTCAGCATAAAGACTCACACTTAATGTATTATGAGTGTGTGTATGTATGTAAGCTGGAGAGAGAAAAAGAGAGAAATAGAAATGCTGCTGTCTGTCTGTGCTGGGATTTGAGCTTTGTGTGCATGTTTGCAGCATTTATGTTTTTTCTCTTGGTTCTGTGTGCATGGTCATTTTGACAATACTGTGTTAAGGGGCTGCAGTTCAAGCAATAGGCACGTTGCACTATAGTTAGATGCTTTGTAACAGTTTCTGAACATTTAAGTAAAAACGTTAAGCATTAAAAAAATTAAGCGCATGGATAAAATTGTGTGTTTAGCCAATACACAAAAGGTAGAGAGACAAAAATCTCTCTGGCCTTGTTGCATTATGGAGTGATTGCCTGTAGAAGAATTGACATAAGTAACTTCAAGTGTTTTGCAAATGAAATCCAAAGAACTTTTCTCTGTAGCTTTATTTGGTATTATCACACTAACACTAGTTTGTCTAAACACAGTGATGTTCTCAAGACATGTTAATGAGAACATCCTGGAAAAAAAGCACTCTTCTTAATACTAGTGAAATTCTTTTTTTTTTAAACTTCTGCAACCAGCAGTTATTGGCTGACTGTGCATCACTTCAGTTGTGGTTGTTTCCATCTGTTGAGAAGAGGTTAGAAGTTGACTGGCAAAGGTCCTGCTCCCTAAGATTTAGTGGTTCGCTCGAGGGGGCTTGTTTCTATCAGGGGTGAAATACCCACCCGTCCATCACCCTGACAGATCTGTCAGCTATTCAACCAAACCAGAGGAGCTGCTGCCAACAATCAAAGGGTTTTTCATTGAAGGAATCCAGCTCTGGCCTGTCATCAGGGAGGGGTGGCCCCAGCTGTCAGCAGGACACACAGGATAGTCGTGGTACCGCCCCTTGCCTTTTAAAAAAATGTCTGGTCAAATTCATGGCATTGGTCAAGAGCACCTACCCCGCCCACTCTCTCTCTCTCTCTCTCACACACACACACACACACACACACACACACACACACACACACACACACACATCCACATCCACACTTTTTTCCCTTCATTGCATGAATTGCATTGTAGTCAAGTCTTTTTAAGACTTTTCATTGTAGCTTTTTGAGCTTTTTCAGTTTACATATAAAGCTTCTTTATTCTGAGTTTCCTATTCAACTTGATTTCTACACAATATTTGACTGAAACTATGTTCACTTGCTCCTCAGTGATAATACTCTTATTCACCACTTGAGGGAGGCAAAACTAAACAAAATGTCAAGTAGCAAAAGCCATTCGGGAATACTACATTTACATAACACTCCTGGCTGTATTAATGCATCACATATGTTAATGATTAAAATATTTTATACTCGGATGGAGACACAGTATTTGACACCTACAATATATTCATGTCTCTCAAATTGTTTAATATTGCTCTTTCTTAGAGACTTACTTTACTCAGGGAAGTTATGAAATAACTAGTAATGGCAGTTATTCTGATGGTGATTTTCTTAATTTTTAATTAAAACATCACCATCAGTATTAAAAACAACTGTTTGCTAGATGCCAAGATAATGTTTTCAGATATCCCAACAGTTTGCAGTGACATAGAAGAAGTGAAACTCAAACGTATACGTTAGGAGATAATGCTAATAATTAATATTTTGTTGCTAACTGACCAATTGATCAGCTCTAATAATATTGTTGGTAAATAATCAGTTTTTAATTTAATCAAATAAAGGTCAATGTGAATAAAACATATTTGCATAAAACATGAGTGAAAACGTTTTTCTGTTACTTCACACACTTCACATTGTATGTGAGCTCTGCACCTTTGAGGGAAATGATGCTGTTCGATGTACTTTCTTTAACATTTTCATAAGTGTGCATAGTTCATTTAAATATGAACACCACAGATATCAACTAGCTGCTGTAACATTTCTGTCTTTACTTGCAGCACAGTGTCAGACTAGAGCCTTGTCTGATGCTTCAGTGGGTTTACTATTACATAACCAGTGAGCCTTGTGCATGAATCAATTATTGATCCTCATGTCATAACACTGAGGATGCTTATGACAGGCAGCCTGACAAGGCAGTGAAGTAAATGGCAAAGAGAAAACACGCACCAATCTCCACAGAGTCAGTGGCTTCATCATGTGACTCCTGAGAGTGAGCGCCTTCAAATAAGACATGTTTCTCCATTGCACTCAAAGACCGCATGAATGCTTGATTTTAAAAACAGCCCTCGGCAGTTAAGGAATAAATACAAGCCCATTTCCCGGTCTTACCACATGAGATTCACAATGCCATGGTCAGTGCAGAGCTGACAGAGGAGGACTCATTTATTTTCTTCTTTGTTAAAAGTGTTTCAGGCATGTTTCACCTCTTATAACCCTTATTAAGTCAGCTGGTGTTGACTGACTGCTGTGGCTGGTTCAGAGGTTAAACAGTACAGTACATCTTGATTCATCTGTCAGGATAATCAGCCATGACCATCTGTTGTGAATAACTTATCTGTTGACCCAAAGTCAGAAAAAGAATGAAATAATGATCAACTGTAAAGGTTCAAAGGCCTGGGTTTAGGATGGTTGTGACTTTCTCTGTGCACTCAAAGAATACCAGCTCCATTCATGTGCACAGTAAGGTTAAAACTCACCATAATTTATAGTGACACTGTGTCCTTCACTTGTACATTTTATGTTGAAAATGCTTCTGCAAAACACAATCTAGGGTCCAGTGATGTTACAGTTCCCTGTCACTGGAGCTAAGATTAAAACCCCTGCTGGTTCTGGTTTCTTTCTGACAGTACAGCCGGAACACCTTAGTCTTTTAATGTGCATATTTTGTTATCTATCATAGATCCTCATTTGGCCTAGGTTCAACCACCTAGTAAATAAAAAGAACTATGGAGTCTGGTGGCATCTGCATTGAATAAAATAATGAGGAAAGTATGCATGGCCAACTACTCTCAATTTGTATAACATGTACACAACTGCTAATACTGGATATTTCTGATTTTAGGTTAGCAATAATAGCAGCAGATGTTTTCATTAAATGTGGAGATAAGTAAGTCAAATATGAAATAAAAGGTAAGTAGCTGTGTTAGTATATAAAACGTCAGTTTACGTCAAAGAGCTATTCAGTGTTTGAATACACCCTAAACTTTCTTGTTGACCTCATTCAAATTCTAATCTTAATAATGTGTTGTTGAATACGTGATTGTAGAAAGCAATAGCCAACGCCTGCCAGTGCTGTCTTTGTTTTTCAAAACTCTTAATAGAGTTTGAGTGTTGTGACATAAAAATGTGTACATAGTAAAATAAATAATCATGAGGTGAACAAAGCTATTCCTGGCACATTGTCAGTATAATATTGAAACGGTGTATTAATATTTATAGTCCATTTGCATGGATTTGCTAACCACAGTCTAGTTTCTAAAAATTGATATAGTCCATTTCCTCTAGATGCACAAAAGCAGCAGTAAAGAGTGATCTCATTACCATGATTATGTTTACAAACATACAAAATGTATAATACCACTGTAATTCTATTCTTGGTCTCCGTCTCATGAGAAATAACACAGGATACAGACTGATCATCACAGAGGTTATTAAATATTACACAAGTCGTTTGATTTGCAACCAGCTCATTTAGTGCTCTGCATCTTTTTGTGAGTGTGTGTACATATAGTACAGTGTGTCAGACTGAATAGGAGTGAAAATGATTGTGTATGTGTGTGAGGGAGATAAAACAGAAAAAAATCAGCAGAGAAGAGAAAGAGAGGGAGGGTTAGAGATCAAAGACTATGGCACAGTCAGACCCTGTATCAGAAATGAGGTTGGAAGGCTCTCTCTCCTCTCTCCATCCAGCTCTCCCCCGATCAACGACCCTGAGGAGAATAAACTCAGTCCATGTTAAATTATAGATTAAGGCCCGACTCTGGCTATGGCTTGGCAGCTGGCGGCTGCATGCACGTCGAGCTGCACTGAGTTTTACACACTTCTACTGCTGCTACTGTTGCCTCAGCTCATTGCCTTATTAAAATCAACATCAAATAGTCTCCACAGATGTATAAGAGGTTTTAAAGAGACTGTATGGATATGTAAAGATTCTCTATACAACATGCTCTTTGACTGTGGTTGTGTTTTGTTGGACTTCCTGTTTAATCTTTAGCATCAAGTTTAACACCATCAGGTGTTTTCCTTACCGGTAATCTTTTATTTACAGATGAGCTTTGTTCTTTTCATTCCACCATGACTTGGAAAGTGCTAGTGCTAGTACGGTCTACCAGAAAGAACACAAAGGAAGGAAATCAAATATGTGATGCGAACATGTACATTGCTGTTTTCCATCACCATTATTCTATATTCAACAATAACACATGCTGTACCCAACATGAGCTTCATTCAGGGTGAAACATGAATTAACATGACATTATGAGCAAAGTTGTTGGTGTAACAATCTATATATATATATATATATATATATATTATAATTTAGGAGCCTGGTTTAGCTTAGTTTCATTGCTTCCTATATGTATTCCATTATATTATATGCATTAATGAACAGTATTTACTTATTTTTGTCACTTTGTCACAGTGTATTCACATTCAGCCCGCAGTATACTGTGTACTTTGTCAGTAGACTTCAGAGTCTATTCTCTGTCCTGTAAATCTTATATCATTTTGTATTCAACATATACATGTATAGCATAAACCACAAAATACCACACACAACCAGTTTCCATGCTACGTCACTTTATTCACTAAACCGTTTAGAGTTAAATTAATTTCCTTTTATCTGTCTTTTTCTTGTCCTCTCTGAGAATGTATTTTTAGCAGATGTTATACAAATAGCAGGAGAAAATGCCAATTCTGGCATAAATATAGAGTCCGGTGTATGAAAAATAATAAATGTATAATTTTAGAACAGTCTGTGATTGAAAATAGACATCTTTATCTGTTCTCAGCAGCAATAATGCAGCAATCATATTTTTAGGTAACAACACTTTCAACAGTTTCATGCAAAGCAAATCTCATTGGGCGGTCAAAGGCATCAAGATAATATCCAGTGTCAACGTCAAATGTGATGCATGCATTTTCAACATAATCAGCATGCTGTCCAGTCTATATTACAAAACACTGTTGAGATGATTCTCAATGAATACAAACAAATGTTTACATGTTTTATGTCAACCTTTAAACTTCTATTTTGGCATTTTATCTGTAAAATACTAAGGTCTTCTGAAGGCATATTTCAGTTTTCAAAGAAATGCGCTATTATTCCATCTTAGCCAAAGTGAGACAAACACATGGATGTTTTTCATCCTGCTGTGTGCAGTTTAAAGACACACTGGAAAATGGCAGTGACCTAACTTGCATATTTATGGAGTCATGGGCACATGAAAAGAGAAAGTAGATCAGGAACTTGAACAATTTCTTTTTTAAACTAACAGACATACAGGAGTGTGTTTGTCTCACTCAGGTGAAAACTACATTAACCATCACCATTACAGTTACTTTCAGAACAATACAATAATCAAAACCATTTTTATTCCCTTGGGTTATCATTTTTCAAGGAATAAAGAGGTTAATAAAGAGCATGATACAGACATGCAATTCACAGAAAACATTGACTGTAGAAGGCTCAGTCAACCTACGAACAGTGGAAATAATACCATGCAATCAAAGACCTGCAACTGAGGTAAGACAGCCTATCAGTAAGAAACATTCAGGAACAAAATCGTGCTCCAGTTTACATTCATAATGGCAACCTATGTGATAGAGAGAAATCACAGTGATTCCTTTTTGTTTTGTAAAGGCATTCCACAGGACTTGTTTTTTTGAGGCAGTTTCCATCACAAATTACAAAACATTACAGTAATAAGTGGCCCTCTTTGGTTTCGACATTAGTCTCTCGTCCTTATACATTATGTTATGAAAAGCTTTCAGACAGATACATAAATAGACAACTGCCCTTTATATAGTTTAATAAACAAAAATTATTCCCGCTCCTGAGTTTAACACAGTGACACTTGGTAGAAGCTCAGCAGATGAAAACTGCTTTCAATTTACCCTGATTTTAAAAAAAGCATTCACAGGGTTTATATGGTAAAGATTATAGATAAACCTATAATGTACACTGTGCTTTACTTCTTTCCTGCAAATGTTGTATTGCCAGCCGATGCTGGTTGATTGTCACGTGAATCTTTGTTCACTGCACACTTGGAACCCTGTTCACACTTATACTTAGACCCAATCTTACTGTTTTCGACTGGATTCACAGTCTCTGTGGACTCCGGGGGTTGATTGGTTTCTGCGTCTCCATGAGATTCAGGATCTGATTTGGCACTCTGATTGGACACAGAGACCTTGCGTGTCTGCTGAAAGGAAGAGCAGAGCTCCTGCCACTTTCTTCGATTGGCATCTATCCCATCAACCATTGGCTGCAACTTCCTGTTAAGCTTTAGCAGTGCCTATGAGACACACAGGAGACTACAGTTTCCAAACTCCCAAACAATTATTTATTTATTGTTTTTATTAAAGACATACCTAAATGTTTATCTGCAGTCATCAGGGATTACCTACCTGGTAAAGGGGTTTACAGATTCCATCTATCCACTCCAGCTGTAAGGCAGGTAGTTCATCTTTGCGATTACGGTCAAATATGGGCTATAGAGAAGAATAAAAAAAATTGATCGTAATGATTTCTCAGGACAATAATAACCTCAAGAACATGGTTTGACTGTGCTAGTAAATAAGAATGAAACATCTGCTTGTTAGAAGAAAATCCCAGTGAAAGATAAAACTTTGAAAACATGCTTACCGCTGGGGTCAACTTAAGCTCAGACCTCTCCCTGTCACCTTGTTCAAAGAATTCGCTCGTCACCAGCTCTGCAACCTTAGGACATAAATCCAAGCCATCAATATTTCATTATATTACTCAAATATGATGCAACATTTTGATATCAAACATGGACTCAATGCTACATGCATGTGGTTGCATGTAATATTGTACAATGTTGTGGTATATTGTTGTATATTGCAGTGCATGCAAACCAAATCCACCCTACTGTATATTTTACATTTCCATACCCATAATCATAAAACTACATATATTAAAATATCATGATCAGGTACACCAACCTGTTTGGAGATTTTCCAAGGACGAGTGACGGCGCCCAGATCACATGCTGTCATCAGCATCGACCTGTTGATGGCATCAAAGCTCATTTCTAGCTACTTTTCACATTTAAAGTGATTTTGGCACAGAACAGTTTTACTTAGCACAAAAGCAGAAACCTGAGAACTTCTCTGTGTCCTTCATCTTTCCAGCTGAAATCTCCAGACAGAACACACTCAAAAAACTTGCTTCTGCGCCTTACAATACAAAGAGACAGTCAAGGATACAGAAAATATTTAAAGGCAAAATAATACACTCTAAGACTATTTTTAAATCCTAAACTTTAACTCTAATAATTACTTGTAAAAATGTATTAAATAAACTGTAATATTTTATTTAATTTTTACTGATTACCAAATATGAACTATTTAAGCTCTGATGGCATTAAAAAAACACTTACTCAAAGTGCAAAGTAAGGTCTGTGGAGAGAATAGCCTGCTTCAATAGTTGCATCATGTTGCTATACTCCTTAGAGCAGAGGTTTGCAAAGATATTGTGACCCTGTGAAGAAATACAATAGCATACAGTAGGCAAATACAGAAAAGCTGGCAAGGATGAGTAATAGTGGCTAAAATGTCTCGTTATAGTCAATGCATTGGTAAAGTCATCGTTCACTGTCAAATGAAGCTCCCATTAGCGATGTTAATTAGCAGTGTGTATAGACTTTCTCTGTTCTCTGTGAAAAGAAATCAATAGAGAACACAGTTCCTGTTGATCAAACTAAGCTACACCTGAAACAAAGCAGCGTCACAATGTCACTAGTGTTCACTGCTGCTGCCTAGTTGGTTCAGCACCATCCCAAAACGCAATCTGCACACCAGACACATTCTGGTAGCCTAGAGCTAGAGGTATCATACTCTTTTCTCAGATTTTTACTACAGTTTAATATGTAACTTTCAAACTGCCCAATAAATAAAACTTGTGAAAAAAGAAAATCTTACAAAAACTCTGCAAGAAATCTATCTGACACTAAGTCACATTACAGCCAGCTGTAATACACAACATTGCTTTTGATGCTTCTCTAACGAAAGAAAAAGGATCAAAATCATTGGAATTCCAAATAATCATTCAAATTTTTATTAATTTAATTTATTTATTATGAGGTCAAATTATATACTGTACTTGCAGCTTCTTGTCAAATTAATCAAATAAAAATCATTATGTTTGACACAGTTAATATTATTACCTTTCATACAAATACATAAATAATATCTGACCTCACTTTGTAGGATCATGACGGCATGATTGAAGTGATGATGCTCCAAGGTGGCTGACGTCCCATAAAGCAAAGCCAGAGCAGAACCTGTCCTGCAGGGAAAAACACACAGCACCAAAACTTTCAGTCACCTAACTCACATATGTATCATCATGCTTCAGGGCCTTCTCACTTACTTGGCTTGAAACGCATTATTGGTGCCTCGATGGTCCAAGTCGTGACACAGACAGCCAACCATCAGTGCTAGGATCTCTGCATCTGACAGAACATCCTGGAAACTGGCTGTCTGTCGAAAGTAAAGCAGATTCCAATATTCATATCCATCCACTTATGAATGTCAACACTGAGGATTTGTGTGTTGATGTGTGTGTGAGCTCTTAGCATACCTGGTCATCCTGGAAATTTAATTATTCTTTCTGACGGTTTACCCAAATATTTCTTTATTGAATTTTCTCCTAATAATGTTTAGTGGCTTATTGTTGGTTTTTTTTAATGATTTGTCCACTGAGAGTTACATTTATCATGACAGACAACTGTGACCTCATTTCCCTTTTGAGGGTCTAAATTTGCATTATGTCTTTTGGTGGAATTTTACTTTTATTACATTAGACTGTTGACCTATATAGATTGAAAGCAAACCCCTAAAGATGCAGTTCCTTCCATCTATTTTGCTAAAGTAGCTTTAAAATGGAAATAATCGCCTTATAAAACACTCAACATGTCTAATGCATTGTTTTAATTAAACACAATTTCCTAAAACTCTGACATATTTCATACCTTTTAATCTTTTATGATGTTTGCTAGAATTTAAATTAAAGTTCTGTGAGTTGAAAGCAATACACATAAATCTGATTGGAAACTTACTGTGATCATAACAAACATGCACTGTGACACATTAAAAGCATGCCTCCAGTTGTGATACGCCACTGTACGATAGTTCTTCCTCACAGTCAGAAGCCAGCGGCACAAAACCTGCAAAAAGACATCGTTTAGAGGCACCATACATACAGAACAGATTCACAGTGAACTCTAGTGCCACACAAACCCACATTTTACAGGACATATTCCAGAGCCTCACCTCATAGTCAATTTTAAACTTTTGCACAACACCGAGTTCCAGAAACATCCGGAGTGACGCAGTGATCATGGCGTCATTGTCCAAAGAGAAGTCGTTGAAGTGAAACTCATCGATGCCTAATTCACTGCTCAAGGGGATCTTGGCTGCCTTAAGGGGAGAGGACAGAGCTGTCAATCATCCAGCGCAGCAAGGAGGGAAGCAAAGCAATAAAACACTTGGCAAACACTTTTCGCATTATACTTTACCATATACCGCTGACAGGCATCAGATTATTTTTTTGTTGTTATCTCAGTATTTCTTAATGAGCATTACCTTGAGTCTGTCAACTTCTACCTTGGAGCATGTAGCATGGTAGGACAGCATCTAAAACAACAGAAATTATGCAGAACAAAAAAAGAATATTCTGAAACAGAATTACTGTTAATGAGGTGAAAAACCTACATCAGGAAAGATATACTCTGTATAATAATTTGCTGCTGCAGTACATCAATGCTACAAGAATTTTTATGTGATTGATGTTATCTTGTTGCAGGATCAAAGAAAGTACATGTCTGCTTTTAAAACCAATTTGTTGCTACAGTTTGGGTCTCCTGACAGAAAGGAAAATCCAACAGGTGTTTAAAGAACCAGCAAAGACTATGTGACAGAATATAAGAGTGTGTGTTGCCTTTGATGAGAGGTGAGCAGACTGGCACATGTATTTATCATGAATTATTGAAAGCATCTGAAATATTTATGGCAGAGAAGCAGAACAATGTTTGCTAAGGATAATGTGACTGCTCAGGTTAGATACCGGGCAGTGGAGCAGAGCACAGATGGAGACACCAATGAATGTGAATAGCTTTTGTTATGATTAGGATTAATCAGTGACACCTCACTCTCCGGACTCACTTACAATATACAGCTCTGGAAAGAATTAAGAGACACTGTATGAAAGCTGTGATTGCAAATCAAGGTTATTCCACCAAATATTGATTTCTGAACATTCCCTAAGTTAAAACATTAGTAATGTGTTGTGTAAAAAATGATTATGGACTTTTTCTAGTATTTTGACCATTTTTCATTATCTGCAAATAAATGCTCTAAATGACAATATTTGTGAATTATGTTGTCAGTAGTTTATAGAATAAAACAAAAATGTTTCAAATATATACCTTAAAATAGCAAAATCAGAGAAACTGATAATTTTGCAGTGGTCTCTTAATTTTTTCCAGAGCTGTATATCATTGTAATAACAATCTAATTTACTTTCAGAGTATGATATTTAGATTTATATGGACTGTATTCATTTATTTCTCTCTTAACACATTTTAACAGATATAAGACATAAGAGATATAAGAGCATATTTTGCAGATATAGTGTTATGTTAATATATATTAAGAGCATACTATACTTTCATGGTGTGCTTATCAAGGGTTTTGAAGCAACTACTAGCAAGAAGATATTTACTGTTACATAAATACATACAGACTATACATAAAATTGTACTTTTGAGAATTTAAACTTTTTTGCAATTCTATTATTATTATTAGTAGTAGTAGTAGTAGTAGTAGTAGTAGCAGTAGTATGTCATATTCTGAGAGTGAGACATGTATAATAGGAAAAGTAAAGAATTTAAGAAAATGGGCAAAATATTGAAAAAGTCATATAAAAATATATACTGTATACATTATCTTATGTATTTCACCACAGTGGTGGAGCTGTGGGCAAATAAAGAAAGAACAGTTTTAAACATTATGCTCTTGTGCTTACATCCAGCGCTACAGACTGTTTGGCCCATGTCTTCTTAACTTGGTTGTACATCATAGTGTTGTTGATTCCAAGTCCACAGAATATCACAAATGCCTGTACATAAAAAAGAAAAAAGAGAAACTGAGAAAAATGTGTACACCAAAACAAAACTTTGGTTGTGTAGCTGCCATTTAAGTAATTAACCTCAAACAGTCTCTGATCAGCATCACTGAAAGTCTTCCTGTCCAGTCGGTTCAGTATCTGTGCAACCCCTGTAAAAGATACACATACATCATCCACTATGACACAGAAAATGTTTTCCAGTAAGAGCAAATTGATTATTTCTGGTCAACCTACCAATTATCTGATGAGTTCGATTCCAGATGGGGACACATAGCACAGATCTAATGTGAAACCCTGAGGCCTGATCTGCCTGTAAAAGGAAGAGACAGTGACTGTAGCACATGACTGAGAACACTTTTTGTTTGTGTGAGAGATGTCAGAATATTTTACACTGTTTAAAAGACCTGCACACAATTTTCTTTCAAATAAATACATGTGTTAGCATCAAGTGGAAAATATATTTTAATACAACAGGAGGATGTGTCTTCACAACAAATCCATGTTACACAAAGAAATTCATCAGTTTTATAAGAACTGTACCTTTTTTGTATTTGTTGGTGTTTGTGCTGTACATCTACTTTCTGCAGTGACATGCATGTATGTGACCATGCATTTGTCTTATCTCTCATAGATCTAATAATGAGACAAATAGTTGATACCTCAGCATCAAAACGTGGGTCTTGACACACATCACTGATGTTAACAGGTAGTCCTGTGGAGGCCACCAGCTCAGCAATGCTGTTATTGATCAGCCAATCAGAACACGATAGCTTCTCCATGCTGATGGGGCCAATAATGCAAACAGGAAACAATAGTCAGGTCTGGGAACTTAAACATCCAACACAAAAGCAGCAATGTTAGGTGAGTTCATTTTTCTTACTAGTTTTGTTTTGTTATGTTATGCATCAAAATGTCAGGGATTCATCTGAGCACTCATCACTGCCTGCCCGTTATGTCATTATGGGTTATGTCTGCTGCTGTTATAAGGTAAATAATGTGTCTGTGTGTCTGTCTTCCACATTGTTTTTCACATATCATTCACCTGATGTCATGGTCTACGTTGCACAATGGAGACATGAGTTCAAATGTCTTGGAGAACTTCACAACCTACAGAAAACACATGCAACATCACAACCAGCAGCAAATACATTTAGCATCAAGAGTAACAAGGTTATATACAAGAAATGCTGATAAAGAGCCAGATGACTCACAGGTGAATCAATGTCCTCTAGGAGGAGCACAGAGCAGCGTTCACACTGCAGGAGAGTCAGAGCTCGCTGCATGATCTTCCTGACAATCTTCTCCAGGTCAGTCTGCTCCTCAAACAGGTCGTTGACCACCTCCAGCAGAGCCTGTGGCAGCGAGTAAGAACAATTATTACTTATTGTCATTGCACAGATTGTGTTTATGATACAGGATGCATTAGAAGGGTTTTGTTAGACAATGTGTTATTTTAAGAGTTTCAGAAAAACTACTGACTAGAGAGAGGTACTGTAAAATTAAGGTGCGATAATGTGTTTATAGTAAAATTGTATTATTCCAAATAATAATAAAGATGCAATGTTACTGTTACACCTCCAGGGGCTATGAAGCATCTTTTTGTAAAAAAACAAAAAACAAAAGACGATACAAATTCTCACCCTACTCCTTTCATACTCTTTGCGAGACTCTGAAAACAACTTGGCATTGGAAATCGATATTCCACAGAATGGTAGATACATCTGCAGCACCTGGTTAAAAAGACAGAAAGAAATAGTGGTGAAAAGCATGCATAATCTGTAAATGTTAGCTATTTGTATGCTAAACAAAAGGACATAAAATGGGGAGTGTTTCGATAGAGGCAGAAAGTCATGATGGAGTTAGCAGCAATAGATTCCCTGTTAATGAAGTATTGATTTAGAGAAAAGGCATTTAGCAAGACATCAGCGGCCTTAAAATGTCTACATAAGCTCACAGATCAAGAGGTTTTTCATCTATTTTTAGCATCTTTGTTGCTGTAAAATAGTTCTGAAGTTGCTTTGCTTTGGCTATATTTAGTGGGTTTTTTTAAGTTGCATTAAAAAGTCATAAAAATGATGCAATCATTACAAACCCGATCCTCTTTGGATTTCAACTCAAATACTGTACATATTTAGAATAACTGAATATCCACATATTTATTCTGCCACCCTGTGGACAAACTGTTGCTCCTCAGTACAGCTGGACGCCTGGATATGTTTTTTTTTTAAACCATAAATATTTACGGCACCACCACCTCAGTGTACTTGGTTAGTTCTGATAGTTTTGATTTTTATACCTGAAATGAATGAAATGATCACCACAGCTTTTTATTGACTCATATTCACTTAAACACAAATCCAACATTTTTTTCATCACAAAATATTATTTGCTTATTAAAAAACTGGGAGAATGAAATTGTATTCATAAAATGTGGAAATGTCATTGAGGCTTTAATAGATGGAGATTTTAGTGAACTGATTTCAAGTGGATTACTCAGGGAGCAACTGAAAGAGTAATCACTAAAAATCTGTTTTTAAGTCCGCATACACAGTAACTGAGTTGGTAAAGCAGTTTTCTACAAATCTATTAAACAAAACACTTTGGCAAGAGATTTACTTCTTTTCATTTTTCTGAAATTTTGCTTCTAAAGGGACACTTTGCCCAACTCCCCAGCCATTAAAAGATTTAGAGTGCCAACAGTGTTTTCAGCTGCACTGCAGCCATGTAACCATGTGGTGGTTATCTTTAGCTGGATTTGAAAAATAAAAAATCAAGTGAGACACATAGAGTAGTACAGGCTCACCTTCTCATCATCCTCAGTAAAAGGGGTGCCCATGGGATTTTTGTTGATTGCTTGTACAACACCTATGACTTCTCCATCACTGTTGCAGATGGCCATGCAGAGGATGGACTGAGTCTTGTAGCCTGTTAACTTGTCTATCTCATCACTGAAGCGGTGGTCCTAGGATAGTGGTAGATTTCACACATTTAAAATCCCATATAAACACACATATACACCACTATATACTTAGTAAAGACAGCACACTTGACCATGTAACCCTGTGTCACCACAGTCCTACAGTGTTTTGATTTTATACACTTGTATCACATACACTGAAGCAACCCTTATGCAGATGCCATGTGTGATCTCTGATTATTTAAATTCACAAATCTGCAGAGTCCTGTTGTTTTTACGGTAAGCAGAAAAACTGCAATAATCTTCTTTACACATATCTATATTGCAATAACAGACCTCAGGGGGATTAGCATCGTCTTATTGCTTTAACCTCCCAAGCAGCCCAGGGCCATGATATAACGATGTGGTACGCAGCTGGTGTAAACCGCGAGGTCTAGCTTGTGAGAAGCTGTAAGAATTACAAAACTCGCTTTTCTGCCTGTGTCTTTGACTAATATGCGAGTTTTATACGGACATATAGTCTCTTCTCTTTGTGTTTGACTACCCATCATGCGCAAAAGTTTTGAGGGTATAGGACAAATGTTGCATCGTTCAGCATAAAACTGTTTCTTAAGGACCTTCGCTGAACTGAAAGCAACTGATTATTAGATTTAGAAAGATCACAAAATAATGTGATCCATTATTTATTGATCATATGTGGACAGTTCGCAAAAGAGTTTATGTTCATGTTTTCTCCCAAAAAGTCTTCACACTAGTCATAATCAATATATATAAAATACCACTGACTGACCTGAGAGTAACTTGTGTATAAAATATGTAAAATAGTTTGTATCAGGCTCACATTTACCTCATATGCGTTTGGGATGTTTACGGTCTCTCCGTGCTCTGCAACGTATCCAATGATGCCCTTTCCCCACGGCACCTGCACCTCACTGGAGTCTAGAGTACTGGAGGATGGCCTGACCGTGGTGCCTGAGTGCACATCAAAGAATTTGGACACCAGTGTCCTCTTGTGTGCGGGTCCCTCAACCAGGAAAAGCGAACACCTGTCTGCATCCACCAGGATGCACACATTGATCAGGATCTTATAACTCAGGTTTGTCAGGTCCAAATCATTGGAGATATCCTTCACTAACTCCAAGAAAAACTCCCTCTCGTT
The DNA here is from genome assembly GCA_032353495.1 of Ctenopoma kingsleyae. NCBI lineage: Eukaryota > Metazoa > Chordata > Actinopteri > Anabantiformes > Anabantidae > Ctenopoma > Ctenopoma kingsleyae. Next base: position 12,218,844 of record JAUBNQ010000008.1, on the reverse strand, counting down.
GGTTTCCTTCAGTCTGTATTTGTAGTCGATGGCGCTGGATGCGTACTGGGGCACGTTGACCCTGGACTCCAGCAGGGCGCTCAGGATGTGCGCGGTGGTTGGAGGCAGGGAGCTGGCTTTACGCAGGAGCGCACGACGTCTCATGCTGGACTGAGACTCATGTTCGCTCAGGCTCACATGCTCGTCGTATGTCCGGTGTGCAGTGGTGGCTTTGGAACGGGCGAAGTTCCGTCGCAGCTCCATGTGGGACGATCTGCGTCGGAGCCCGTCTGGGTTGGTCGGCCAGAGTGGGTCTCTGGAAGCGCCACGTTTCTCCTCAACTGTGGATACTTTCGACGGCTGATGCTCCCTCAACCACCTGCTAACCTGATCACATTTCGCCTTTCGAATGAGATACTCCTCGAAGAGATCTGGGTGGCAGTCCAAAAACGCCTCTATATCCGAGAAGTCAAATGTTGTCATTATGGAAGCTGCTTCGAAGAGAAAATGAGACACGCGAGTGTAATAGAACAAGAGTTAGGCAAGTGGATGACGGGGGTGAGGCAAGTGCAGAAGCGATGTCCTCCTCAAAACAGTTATTACTTCGTCCCCCATACAAGGCTCTCCATCGTGTAGCCTG
>JAUBNQ010000008.1:12202358-12212474 GCA_032353495.1 Ctenopoma kingsleyae | reverse complement strand
AACATGCTGAAAAATTTGGAAAGGGCACTGTGGGTCACTTCATACCAAATGCACTACACAGGTAATGAAGCCTAAACAGTTTGTTTGTTTGTTTGTTTGTTTGTTTGTTTGTTTGTTTGTTTGTTTGTTTGTTTGTTAGGAAGGGTAGTCAATAATAGTCATTAATCCTGTATTAATATTTGATATTTTTTAAGGATCTGGTCCAGTAAATCCTCTGAAGATAGATGACTTCAAGGAAAAAATGAGTGATCTTGCTGGAATGAATTCACACACTGCACCACTGGTAAAATAACTATGAACAGTATACAGTTCTACAGCAACATTTCCAGTGTGCAGCACTAATCCTAATGAGTTCTTTTCCCTACAGAGAGAAAGGTCGTATCCTGTGTTTGTTCCCTCTAAACCAAAACAAGAATATAGAAGAAGACAGGGTAGCTGTGTGGGGAGGAGAACCTGCAGTCCCACTGCTGCTGAACTACTAAATCCATCTTCAGCTACTCTTCACCGACATAGGCCACAAGAGATCATAGCTAAGCATAATGAAGCACCAGATTTAAATCCAAGGGGCCATAGTCAATCAGGAAAAAGCACTGGCTCCACAGAAGCAGAGAGTGCTGAGCTATCCCAGGAGGCCTTACCCAAACAACAAAATGAGCACAAAAGCTCTGTGTATGAGAGCAGAGAAAGAGAAAGATACAAAGTCCATTTCGATGAAACTCTTATGCAAGTATCTGTGTCACAGAACAGCCAAGAAGCTAACACGGATCGCCCCAGCAGAGAGAAAAGCTTGATTGGGCACAATAAAAAGCAGTATTTTAAAGTTGGAAGAAATGTAAAATCTAGCCACAGTCAGTCAGCTGTAGCTGAACACCAGGCAGGTATTGACTCACATACTGAGTTATTATCAAGTGCAGCTTCGGAGCAGGAGAAACCAGCAGAGAGCAGAAAGCTGTCATGCACTATCTCTAACCCTTGCATCCTCCCAAGGCCTCAGGTCCTGCCTGTCATACACCCAATGGACAGAGTTGGGACTGTGGGTAGAGAAAGTGGAGCACTCAGCCTCCTGGACCTTCAAAATTCATTCAGTAAGTCAAAGGCCCATAGTGACTTTAACAGCTCCATCACGCATGCTCCTGTGAACCTGAGAGACAATGTTGTCACTGGGAAAAAACACGACTTCTATGGGATCAACTGCTACTACCTGCATGGATAAGCTCTAGTTATGGAAGAAAATATAAAGTTTCCCTAACTAGATTGGTCAAATAAACAAAATTCAAGATGAAAAGTGCATTTTCATCATTTTGGTTACTAAATATTGGAGCTTAGTGTGTGCCTCATTATTTCTTTCAGATCTAATCAACTTCCCAGATTGTTTAACTCAGCACTTGTTCAATATAAGTACAGAGTCGACATTGCAAACACTGTTTGTTCGCTCTATGGTTCTTCACATTTCATTTGCAATTTTCATTAGAGTTCAGGATGTATTATAAATAGTGGTCTTATGCAAGGCTCCCAAAAGCCATAGCTGATTGTCAGGGAAAAATAAAAGTGACAAGCTTCACAGTTGACATAGAAGGAGGAGTATTCAGCAGGAGTAAATTCACACATGCACACTTTAATACTTTGGTCTATGCTGTAATCTTCTGATTTTACAGGAGAAATTTTGTACAAAGCTGTTTTCCCCTCAAATTGTGACACAGTGTTCACCACAGAGCATTTTGCCTCCTGTGCTGAAATGAAATCAGCCTTTCTGTACTGTAGGTGCTGCAACCTTCTTAGTTCACAAGTGTGAAAGGAAAAATGCCTTTTTGCACATAATCTGTTGCAGTTAGACCGACTCGCTGTGAAAGGATTTTTTATGACAGTATAAGTCCTTGAGCGACAAAGCCTACAGCACTGAGTGATATAACAGCCTCTCATTCAGACTTTCAGAATTGAAGAAAAAAAAATCAATGACAATGGCTCACACAAAAAAATGGACCAGTGCAAATTTCCTGCTTAATATTGCAGACAGTGTAAAGTTATTTCTACCAATGCAACCAACATAAGTGTTTTTGATTGTTTCTTTATTGCATTTATGAAAACCAGCCCCAGTGTCACCTTCAAGGTCAAATAAAGTTTCAAACCTGCTCACACATTGTGTGAATTTCCATCTTTTTTACAGCTATTTTTTTTCCAGAAGCTTTCTTTGACTAGGCTACTGTACATGTCTGCCATATATAGGAGCTCGAGTGAAAAGCTGTGATTCAGCCATTTGTCCAGAAGGTGTCAGTATATCATCACTTTAGGTACCATTTATCATTCTTACTTTGTGTCTTGCTGTTTGGAGGTCCTCCTGAGCGAGTCACGGAAAACATGCCGTCAATGACACAAACACCGCCCCTTTAAGGTGACGCCGAGCACTGTTCTGCATTTTAATTGGAGGTGGCATCGGTCGGTTACGCACCACCTCCCTCCTCCGTACAGAGGTGGAGAGACTGATGGTGTTAAGAGACGAGTGCGGATACATGTGGGTGCATGTCAGACTGGAGTATGCAGGCTGTTTGGTTCAGTCTATAATTTGAGTATTCTCACACTGACTGTGTTTACATAAATATTTTTCTTTATAAATATTTGTTCTCCGAGCGACTGTTTTCAAGATCTCCACCTTCATTATCTGGAAATCACATCTGTAACTCTGTCAAGGTGAGGGCATTTTTAGTGATCTTTTACTAGGTAGTTTAAATATTTATCATTCTTTCTTTATTTCGTTTACAACGACAAAGAAAACTTACTAAGGGGAGCTAGAAGGATAATGTGAGTTGAATGTGTACTTAAAGTTCAAATTTAAAAGCAGCATGTAACTGCAACATTAGACAGCAGCCACACTGAGTGAGTGAAATCTCATTTGTAAAGGTTCAAACGGGACTGAGTTTAATGAGAGTCAAGCCAGTTTAAACTGCAGGGTTTATGCAAAGGGCGAAATTCTTGTTTAAGGTATGATCATTAAATGCGATTCATATACTAACCACCAGTAGATCACTTCAGTCTCCATGGTAACTCTGAGCCCCCATCATATATTCCTTTACAGAAGTAAATACAAGTTGTGTAGAATAAGTCTGTTTCCATATATATCTAATATACATAGAGTATATAGGTATACTGTATACCTATATACTACCTAGTACTGTAGGTCTAAGCGCTCATAGCAAGCTATCAAAAAGTCTGAAGCCAAAAATATGAATACGGTGCTTTTATGGATGGATGTACAGTGGGGGGCTGTGTGTGTGCATGTCTTTATTTCCTTTGTGGACAAATTTTGTTCAAATACTATTCTTGTGAGGACATTTTATCTATCACAAGATCAGAGTATTTATGGGGTGAAGACTTTAGGGTTAGGATAACAGGATCCAAGCAAACAGGATCTATTTTCAGTTTGTTCTGAGCTCACTACACCGTGTTAGAACAAATACAGGCAGTATTGATCATTATACACTATATACAATAAGCACTATATTTATTTGTCAATGTTTATGGTAGATTTAAGTGAATATCGCATTTAGCACACTCCCTGAAAATCCAGGACAGGTTATCTGGAAGTTGAGTCATGACAGCTGGCCTTCTTTCCCCTTTAGTTTAAAATGTTTCACTACTGCATGTACTGGATCCATGTCAGTTCTGTTAAAATCCAACATGATAACAGTGATTCTCATGCTGAATGTGCCAAAACATTTGTGTCCTAAGTCTGTTTTTAAGCCTAAAAGATCTGGTGGAGACAAAGCTGTTTTGTTTGGTAAAATGTATCTACAGCATAATTTTACGAGTTTCGTAGTGTGTGCCAGCTGTTTTCAGTAGATGTGTCAGTAGTACAATAGAGGCTTTTCAGGTTCTGATTGAGCTGTGTGTGTCTGAACATATGTGGGACTGAATAGAGGCCACTGAGAATTTGTGTTTAAGTGTCCATTATATCATGTAATAAAGAAGTTGGATGGTGGTGCACAGGAGAAGGACAAAATTAATGTCATACAGTGTGAAAACACCTGGCAACCTATTTTAAAGCATGAAGGGTTTGCTTGTCGAAAAGCTCCTCTAATAAATAATTAGGAGTTAGGAGTTTAAATTAAACATATGAGTTTAAGTTTCTTCTCCTTCACCACTGTCGCAGCTGTGTTCTCTGGGGATCGTGGATTGTTTCGTGACCAATTTTTTCACTCTTGCAGGTTTTTGGTTTTATCAAACCCAAATACGTGATTGCAGAAAAAACATATGGGAAACCAAAGCTAATAATCTATTATATTCACATATTTTGTGCTTTATTTTTAGTTTTCATTAGAAGTGATTTCTGCCATTTTCCATGTCACCTGCTGTGTGCTGCAGTCATATTGAAGAATATATCACAGAACATCAATCCAGTACATAGATTTTTACCAATCAATGAATCGTGAGTTGTATAACACAACTGAGATAGCAGAGGATGTAGCTGAAAGCTGTGCACATTTAAGTTACTTGCAGCCAGTTTCCAGTGAAGTTATATAAAGATATGTAAATCATACAGTAAAATTATGTCTCCAGGGTCAATGCTAAAAAGGAGGAAATATTTTTTTTAAGTATGCTCTAGCCAACAGGTGAATAACACAGGAAGTGTATAAATAGGATAACAGAGTAGCAGTGAGCATCTCGTGCGCATGACAGGTGCTTTTTGCGTGGGGAGCAGTTCTATACATAAATTATTCATGTGGTTTCATATGTAAATAGGTAGATGTGGTTTTTTGGCATGCAGTAGAGAAACTAAACATTCTGCATTTAACATTTAACTTAAAAACATTTTGAAAAACAAAATGACAAAAGCTGTTTTGTCATGCCACGGACAAAAGCATGAAATAATAATGTGTTAAATGAACAAGATCATTAGTAACTGTTTTGATATTACATCATTTTGTTTATTTGATTGTTTCCAATCAAAGTGACTTAGACAATGTCATGAGTGGTATGGTTTTTAATGGCACATTGTTGCTCTTTTGTTCAACCTCCTCCAGGCATCAGAGAGGCTGAACAAAGCTACAGGGCTGATTTCATAACTGCCTCTTAACTGCCAGATATCAGCATGAAATTTTAACGAGGGTGGCACTAGCAGATACTTTTAACTTAAAAACAAAAGCTCAGTCCATGAGCACAGGCACGTTTCTACTGAACCCCTTACAGCTGTGGTTATTATCTTGGTTTGTCGGACTAAATTATTCAAAATCTTCACCATCTTGAAGGATGGCAGCTCCGAGATGCTTAAACAATGTACGATTTGAGTCTTCAAACAATATTTTCAATTTATATTTAAAGTATTTTTTTATATTTTTGGTTGTTTTTTTTTTTCATTGAACAAATGATTATAGTCAGACATGGCTTACTAATGTCATCAACGCCTCCATAAATATCTTTATAATAAAGAAAATTACTTTTTAAATAAATTATATTAATATATAATGTTGATTTTTAATGTTAATCAGTTATACTATAAATAGATACTTGATTAGGTAAGGGTTTTGATTGGGAAGGAAAGCTGAAAAACTGCCTGTGTCTAAGGTGACTATCTAAATAGAATTTGTTCTTGACCATTATGTCTATTATTCTCTGCCTGTCTAAAACAGTTAGTGTGAGAAATATTCATTTACGAATAAATTATACTGTATAAGCCAGGTTCCAACAGAGCAAAGCAAATGAGGCTGGTTTTTATCTTTGCATGTTATAACAGCAGTAACAGTTTCAGTCAAACTCTGATTTAAAAACAGAACAGCATACTAAATATTCAGCAGTCAAGTCGTGCACCTTAAAATGTATGTTTGTTCAGGTACTTCGCGAGGCAGGTCTCCAAACCATCACCCAACAATGGCATTGCCTGACACACATTTAGTCGACTGTTCATTTTTATGTAGAGGAAGTGAGGGTCCTCTGTGCAGCCTTTATGCTACACATTAGCATAGACTAAAATATTTTGACAACAAATCAACAGTTGTTTAATTTTTTACAGACGTTCACATTCACCAGAGAATAAATCCTAAGGAATCTGGTTCTTCTTCTTCACCATAAGCAGGTTGACATTTTTAGTTCGGAGTGGAATAGTTTCCCAAGCGTGGATGCAGATGGCTAGATAAGATAACACTGTGAGCAGCTTTAAATTTAAGTATTATTTTGGGTAATCAACTTTAGCCGTACTTTTGTAATTGTTTAGTGATAATTAGTAGACTTTAATATTCTAACATGGTTATATCGACAGTTGTAAATGTGGTAAATATAACTCGCCAAACATAAGCATGTTAGCATTGTCACTACTGTGCAAAGGTATAACCTTGCAGAGCTGATAGCTTGGCTGTAGACTCTCAAAAATTAAAATGGCAGTTTGTTAACTTATTTAACTCGTATATGCTAGGATCATACAGGGAAAGTTTCACACTGATTTTATACATTTCTCTACAGCAAATTGGGCAAAGGCAGTAAATTAGGTCACTCAACAAATAGAAAAGTAGACCAACTTCAAAAATCTGTGGGTGAGTCATAATCTGCAGTCAAACCACAAAAACACAAGCTTGTCTGTTTGCTTTGTTTTGGCTCTTAAGCCTTTTTAAAGGAAGCTTCAGATTATGTGATATGATATACTGTAACAGAGAGAGATTCATGCTGTAGGCTCATCCATACTCCACTCCAGTGAGTTAGGAGTGCTTTAGTCATGTGACTGACAGAGTCCATGCATGAAGTAAATCTCTCAAGATGTGGTAACTCCTCTCAGTCAGCCAGTTCATCACAGTCTGTCCATAAATGGAAGGTAATGGAAGAAGACGCCAGGTCTAAATATATCTGCACAAGGACCTAGAAAGTGCTTGTGGCAGATGTGCAGATGTTCTTTCTGCTTCTTGTCAGTTAGTTTATAAACCTATTTTGTGGCTGCATGTAATGTTATGAAAGAGTATGAGCAGATTTCAGTTTTGTTATACTCTCAACATCTCAGAATGGGTATGAGAACAGAGGTGGAGATGCTCCTGTTGCATCCTAATCAGAGCTGTACAGTACAGAGCTGTAATGTTTAACACCTGAATTGTGTGCTCACAAACATGTCATCGGGAAGAGCACTTGTTACAGTGAGGTTCATTGCATTTATGTTTTTCTTTTGTCAGTGGGCGTTGAGCTAAACTATGATTCTACTCTGCCTTCCCCAACACTGTGACTATAACAAAGGGAGGGACCTTTTCCACACTCTGAGCAGACTAGAGAAAGTGATGGGAGAGAGACACAGTATGTCCAGGATGTGGTTGATTAACAGGATGTGGTGTGATGTTTGTGAAAGTGTGTGAAGTAGAGTCTGTCACATGTCAGATATACATACAGATCATGAATGAAAAGATATCCTATGCAGCAGGACATCATTAGGAGTGACTATCTACAGTATATTTCTTATTATTAAGATCATACAATATATTGCCAAAAGTACTGGGAACCTTGCCTTTACACAACACAACTTTAATGGCTTCAACCCTTCTGGGAAGGCTGTCCACAAGGTGTAGAAGTGTGTTTATGGGAATATTTGACCGTTCTTCCAACAGAGCATTTGTGAGGTCAGGCGCTAATGTTAGATGAGAAGGCCTGGCTCTCAGTCTCCGCTCTAACTCATCCCAAAGGTGTTCTGTTGGGTTGAGATCAGGGCTCTGTGCAGGCCGGTCAAGTTCCGCCACACCAAACCTGCTCATCCATGTCCATATGGACCTTGCTTTGTGCACTGGATTCATTGATTTGAATGGGTGTTCCAATACTTTTGTCAATATAATGTAATTGCAAGAATTTTCCGTTGGCATGAAAACTCCATTTCGTACAGATGAAAATGTCACAGATAAAGTCATGCACACTTAAAGCTGAACACCATGAGCCTGTTTTTTGGAGTGACTCCCTCTCTGGCCTTGGCAGTCTTTCACCATGGTGCCTTAAGCAGATCAGGAGCAGGCATTACCATCTGTCTGTGTCTTTCAGGGAAGGTGTGGCAGTAGACACACGCACACAAAAGATGTACTAATGAATAATAGATCTTGTGTTTGGATGAAGCCGGTTTTATCTCTGTGTCTCTGCTGGGTTCTGTCATGCCAACATGTGTAGTTACTTGAAGATTATACAGCATTCTTACGCTATGCTTTTGTGGTGCCCAGATTCTGGTGAAGTTAAGCAGAAGAACCTTTGCCCCACTGTCAGTTACACTGTTCACTTTTTTGGGGGAAAGAATAGTAATGGCCAAAGAATATGATTAATAACTCTGCCTGATAAAAGTGACAGTCTTTCACACGGGGGAAAGCTAAAGTCTTTGAAGACCTCACTGTTTCCTGTGCAATTGCCATGTTTTACATATTCTACTGATCATGATAACTCTTTGGTCAAGAAGCAGTGCTGCATCTGCTCCTTGACTGATTGCAGTGTCCTGAATTCTAGTCTTCCTCTCTTATTCCATCCCCAATCCGAGCCCATGGTGCTGTTGTTGATGATGGTGTCCTCATTATGATGATATGCTGAAAAGTATGATAGATCACTGAAGTGGACCATAAGTGCCACTGAAAAAATGAGATAGATGCGTAGAAAATCCCATCCCTCTCCAACCTTCCCCTACATGTCCTAACTGCTTCCTGGATAGGTGGAGCATCAGAGTCTATATAGGAAGCCACTCACCTGTGGCAATTCCTCTTTTTTCCTCTTATGTCAGTGCTTCATCTACAATAGTTTGGACTGTGTAGATGAGGTGTATGTTTGCCTCGTTTGTTCATTTAGTAATGCATTCTAGTTTCAGTAGCTTCATGATATACTAACAGAGTTACAGTAGTGGTTAACAGTATTTCATATTATGTGTTTTGATAAATATTTGTTTTGGAACTTAAGCTACCTCTGTTGAATTATTGCTATGGTGTTGCAAGGAATTATGTGTAATTTAATATTTCATGTTATTCTCCTTCATCCCTTGTTTTCTTGTTGGACAAATCAATTCAAAGAATTCCTTATTGAAAAACTGGAATGGATTCCTTCAGCCTTTGCTTATTTGCCTTAGTAGACAAACCATTGAGTTGATTGGTATTACTGGAACCAAAGTTACCTTAGGATATCTGTCCTTTTTAACCCTAAATATTTCTGTTGTTTATTTTATCCTTCAGAAATCATGCTTAATTAGTGAAGTGTACCTACTAATTAATTTTCACACTGCTAAGTTTGTTAAAACCAGCAGTTTATACTGTAGTGCTTGAAAATTTAAATTGTCTTTCATCTAGATAGTATCAGAAAATATCCTTATTGGCTTTCTTGTCAGGAATTAAATGTGATGATAGATGTTGCTCTGATGTTTGTATGTAGCAGCTAGTTAGCGTAGCATAAAGATGAGAAACATGTACACATCTACCGACTCTATTCAGCAGTAACAAAAATGTACTCGTAGTCCCTGTCAAGCTTGCATTTTTTGTTACTTTTGGACAGAGCCAGATTAGCCACTTCTTTATGCTAAACTGAAGAAGATTAGTATATATCTACTCTCATAATCTTTATATTTCATGAGATTGAATAATCCCCTCAGAGACATTGGATCACCTTGTTAATGTTAAGGAAAGAAATATGGAGTAATAAAAAACAGTAATATTGCTGTGTTACAGAGAGCCCATATTATGCAAAACCCACTTTTTGGTGATTTTGTACACATACTGTATCATTACTGTTATTATATTGATCGTTTGACAGCCGTTTTTGACGGTCTTGATGGTGTTGTCTCGATGCATGCGCAATAATCCAGGTAAGGAAATCCTAGAAAGGTGATTCTGTTCATCTTCAGTTTTTTTGTGGGAGATACGTTTCAAGACTCATCCGAGTCTTCTCGTCAGTCTCAGCTGACTGCAGGTTTCCCCAAACCTTATAAACAGTACCTTTGCATAAACTAGCACCATTGACTAACAATGAGCCGTGTGATCAGTGATATGCAAATTGTCCACTGATCAGTGGATGTGTGTACTATTCATAGAGAGTTGGGGAATGGCTGCAATCACAGCATTGTAAGATGGTGAAAGATGTACCCTTAGGCCCCCTTCTTGGTTCAGAGATGGTCGTTCCTTTTTCACGTAAATGGCCTCCTTGACT
>JAUBNQ010000008.1:12162025-12189312 GCA_032353495.1 Ctenopoma kingsleyae | reverse complement strand
GAATTTCAGACCCCTCCATGATTTCTATGGGAGAACTTGCAAAATCGCAGGGTGTTCAAATACTTATGTTCCTCACTGTATATAATATGTGACTGCAATGGTGTTCTTAGTTATAACAAATGGAAGTGACAATGCTGGAGTTGTGGCAGCTGTTAATTAGTGATAAACTGTTAGTGTCAGTTGTTAGTCAGTAGGATTCTGATTGTGTGCCCTGTCAGTATTTTCCCAAGCTGTTACCAAGTGAGAAGTACATTTTCTAAACAACAGAGCTTAAGAATCTCTTTTGTAAACAGAAGATAAGCCCCATAGACACATAAATTAGTTTTCTGCTGCTCCTTATTCCAGTATCTGTTTAACATTAGAATAATGAAAATGATTTGTGTTTTGTGTAATGGTGTCACGATTTTAAAGTTGCTCTGGGGAACAGATTTACTGCTTGCAATTAAATTGCCAAATTTATTTATGCGCATTCCAAATTCTAACACTAAGGATGTGTGATAATATAATGCATCATTGCATTAATATTGCCGCCACATTTCAATAATATGCTGTATATTCTCAAGCACCAATTGTGCTTGGGATGTCATAAAATACATATTGAGATAGAATTTCACACTTATACCATTTTATTAGAAGGTTGGTATGATAGACTGTCAGTGGATCTACTGTGACTAGATCTACATTGCTCTAAAATTAATATACAAATTGGTTTACAAATAAAACCCCTCTTTTTCTATTTTTACCACAGTACATGCAACAATGAAGTCAGCCCTGTGTTCACTAACATCCGAGAGAGAGAGGGTGAAGCAATGTCTGGACCATGAAACATGTCCTCCTACCTCACCACAGGTTGTCGGTTTGAAGAACGCACTGGCAACAGTACGTGGAAAAATTTATACACAGACACCAAAATCATATCAGTTACTAGAAATATAGTTTTCCACTTAGTCTCCACTAGTCTTTTACATACCTCTCTGATACCATGCCCACCCACATTGACAAGCCCTTTAGAGGGGTTACTAGCTTTTAGTGTGATGTCTGCCCACCTCAACAAGATCATGTTCTGTAGTCATGTTTCCTGTGGCTGTTGCCTCCCACAGAGAGTCTCTTTCTATTTTCTGTCCTTGGTTACACGCGTTTATTGTCATGCTGACTTCTTTTACCACATTAGAACTTGTGTGTTGTCTACGCCAACACATGTCTTTGACTTCAAACACCATGCTGGGTGTTAGTTTGCTTCCTGGTTACTCAGCTTCTACCTACTCTACCTCATATAGTGTCAGTAATAGGTGAGTAATATAGCTTTGACTCCCATGGCTTCCTCTCTCAAGTCTCTATACTAAACTCTATAATAAAGGTAAATGGCATGTTTCCAGTGTATGCAGTGTATCAGCACTTGTATGTTTTCCCTGTTAGCATCATTAGTCATCATTAGTATAACTTATATAGTGACATGTAAGGTTTATATATTGTACTTTTTTTTCTAAGAAACAAGTCATCTTCTTCTCTTTGTGCATGTGTGTGTGTACATGTCTTTATCTAGCTGTGTGGGCAAATTTCAGTTCATTGCCATGGGAAATGTGCTTTAGAGAAGGAAATTGATGCAGAGTTGATTCAGGATAGAAATTCAGTTCAGCGTTCAGTATTGAAGACATCGCTAGTTGGGTGTGTGTAATAAACAATGTTTACACTGGTTATTTTTCCAGGCTTTAGCCCAGAACTCTGAGCTGAGAGAGCGTCTGTGCAAGATTCATGCTGAGTCCCACATCGTAGAGCCCACACTAATAAATCTCACTGCCCCTGTGCAGGTGGGTGCAGGAATGCGGTGACTTTACTCCCTTTCCCCCACCATCATGATGATTATTATATCCATCTTTATTTTCATCCCACGCAGTCTAGAAACTGCCACAGAATGAATGAGCTGCCCTTTCCTTCTCCTCCAGATTTAACAAATGTTGCTCTTCTCTCACCCCCTCACTAGACTCATTTTGTTTTATGATGACAATGACTATATAATAATGAACAAATAATTCTTTACATTTTCAGGGAACGTTACCTTATGAAAAAATTGCATTATCTTATTTAATGAGTGCTTCCTCTCAGTCCTGTGATTGTGTACACGTCACCATCACACAGTTGAGCTTCTATCTATTTGCCATATTGCCTGCTGTGTCCTAAAGGAAGTCCTCTGCTTGCCTAATCAGATTCTCTGACCAAAGAGTGTGAGGTGATCTAATTAATCGTGTCCCTGGAAAACACACTACTTTCTATGTGTGGTTCTCTGAAAAATACCTCACCTTTGTTGCATGTTTTTCCAATGGTTGTCTTTGATTGTTTTCCAAAGAATGTAATGAATCATGTTCATCCATTTTAAATATGTATTGTGTGTTATGACAACAACCTTAACTTAGAGTTAAGTGAGAGCTTGCAAAATTGACAAGAGTGGGTTTGGACACTTATTACAAACATTATTTGTGACCGGCTCACAATAATTAATACTAAAATATTGTGATACAGTCTGTAAAAGTCTCTAGAAATATGTTTAATACCATACTGTATATTTCTTGTGAAATTGGCCAGTACCTGTAACAGAATCCTCCTTATATATAATTAAAAATTAATGAATTAATTAAAATAGACACTAGACACTAATTTTTAGACCTTTATGTGGCCAGATTCAGATTAAATGATGGCACACGTGAATAACAATACTAATAATAACAATAATCTGCTGTATTTAACGTGCCAAGTGTTCAGTGTTCAGTGTCTTATCCAGGGATACTTGTAGCTAGGAATCGAGAGAACCAGGTCCACCAAGTGAGCCACGGTCATCCCCTAAAAACAATTTCCTAGCCTCCCAGTAGCTTGGATTACAGGCGCACGTCACTGCACCCACACCCACACAAAAAAGAAAGACTGATTGCACTTTGCTGCATAAAGTTTCATCTCAACTGTCTATAAATATCTATAAACGTCTATGAAACTGAATGAATGAATGTTATATACCCTGTACTGTTATACTTTTCTTTTCTGTACACTTACATTGTGATATATTGTATTATAGATGACACTTTGACACTTATATTATCTACACATTGTGATTGCATGATGGTCTGAATAACCCTGTGATTGCCATCCCTGCTGGGTAGGATGGTGTTGCCCTTTCTAGTACTTAATTATAGCTGTGGACATTATGTCTCCTAGAAACAGGACTCAGTGGATGAATCACGCCCCCTGGTACACCAAGTATCCAATGAGAGCAGAGCTTCAATAGCAGAGTCTTTGTCAGAGTTCTTTGATGCACAGGAAGTCCTGTTGTCTGCTAGTTCCTCTGAAAATGAGGTAAGTGTAACTGTTACCATCAGTAGTCGTGGTGCATCTTTTATTCAGACTAAAACTGACTGATGTTTAGGAATGCATAAAGAAATCAACTGAATGATAGAAATTCAAGCATTATTGTTGAGTTGTTGAGTGGCGTAATTTTACTTTTTACAACCAAAATGTTAATGCCACCTCTACTGAAACTATTGTGTTTGATAAGATGAGTTAGGTAATAATTCAGTGTCTTTCTATAAAGAAATCTACAGAAGAAATCTTAAGGTCTTAAATTTAAGTCATGTAACGTGTCTGATCAGATAGCAGCTGGATAGGAAGCCATGTGAAAATGGAAGTTAAATACTTTATTCCAAAAATACAGTAAACTAAGGTTTAAACTTGCCGTAATTTGTCTGTCAGGTCCATGGAGACCATTCATCCCCAGTGCAGTAGATGTTGATCTGCTGATGTGACAGGATGTTGAAAGAGGCCTGCTCATTGTTTTGCTGCAGGGGTTATTAAAAATTCATTTAAAATCTAGTACCTGAAGTTCTGATGTTTCTTAGGTGTCAGAAGATGACTCATACATCAGCGACATTAGTGACAACATTTCCATGGACAACTTCAGCAACGGCACAGAAAGCGAGAGACCAAACTCAGGTAAAGTATGGAACAAAGATCTATGATCATATATACTATAGACTACAGTCAGTTATAAATACAATATTGACCTCAGTGCAGCTTTATGAACAATTATAAATGTGGTTAATTTCTTCACTACACAAAGAGCTGTCAGTGTCTCACCTGACCTCTTGCACCAACTGTCCCCAGGCTCTGTGGACAAAGGCACTGTAATTTGTCGACGTAGATCCCTTCTGCCCTCGCCCAGCCCCAACAACAGCACCATTAGTCTGTGGAACATCCTCAGGAACAACATTGGCAAAGACCTGTCCAAAGTAGCGATGCCTGTGCAACTTAATGAGCCGCTGAACACTCTACAGAGACTGTGTGAGGAGCTGGAGTACAGCGAGCTGCTAGACAGGGCTGCTAACACACAGGATCCTTTTGAACGTATGGTGAGATGGCAAATCAGCTTATGTTTGAGTGCATTGACTGTGTCAAAAGGAGCCGCTACTGGTGAAGCTAGTCTGGCATCATATGTTAAAAAAAAAACATTTATGTCTAAATATGTTAGTTGAATTTTTGTAGATACCTATGAGAGAAAACCAGCAGGAGTTCATATAGTCTTTCCATGTGATGTCTCCAAATCCAAAGAAAAAAGAAAGAAGAAAGAAATTTTCTAAAGAAAAGGAAATTTGTTCTTATGGCATTAAAGACATAGTTCGACATTTTGCAAAATATGCATATTTTCTTTCTTGCCAAAAGTTAGATTAGACTGGAAGCAAGAGGAAACAGCTTGCCTGACACTGTCCAACATTTTAGAAAATTCTGCTGGCACTAGCCTACTAATTGTCATGCACATTTTTAAACACTGCCAGCCTAGCTGTTTTCCTCTGTCTGTGGCTAAACATTTGCTTACTCTAGCTTATATTCATGTTTCTTGTAAGTGGAGTGGTACCAATCTTCCCAGCCAAACCTTGGCAAGAATGTGAATAAGAGTGCTTACCAGGATTATCGAAGTAAGTCACAGTAACTGCAATGAAACCAAAAAAATTAATCTATATTAAACATATGCATTACAAGCATCCCCAACAGATATAAGTGACTACCAAGCCTAATTATAAGAGCCAGAAATTACCCATTACTTATAACTTCTATCTTTTGTTCGTATAGCAGTCTGTCGGCAGAGATGTTGACTGACTTGGAAGTAATGAAGTTTATTTGTTGAAATGTATTTATTTTTGTGTGGGAAGTATAGCGATATAGCCTGTAGAGTCACCTTATTATAAAGGATTAATGATACACAATGTATAAATTTGCAAAGGAAAGCAGTTGAAGTTTGTGTCAGTTCCATTATGATATGGCTTAGACAGACAGTGACATTGGTCATTACAGTAAACACTCTAATTTGGGATCTGACATTCTGACATTTGACATCATAAACCAAAAATAAAGTGTCTGGTACTTGATATATATAGTATATACAGTATATGTTATGTATACATTTATCTCAATAATTATTTTTATAATCCTTTTCACATTGCACCACCTCAGTTTAGGTGACTTATTAATGTATTTAAAGCTACTAACTATATTGTTTTTATTTATGTAGGTATACATAGCTACATTTGTTGTATCAGGCTATGCATCCAGCTACTACAGGACTGGGGGAAAGCCTTTTAACCCTGTTCTGGGGGAGACATATGAATGTGACCGGCCAGATAAAGGCTTTCGATTTATTGCAGAGCAGGTATGCATTAACCCCAATTCCTAAGATGTCAATTCAGCAGTTGCATTATTCTACTAATAATGTACTAAAGGCATTTTTGAGTCAATATATATAACAGCGTTTGTTCCTACCAGGTTAGCCATCACCCACCGATCTCAGCTTGCCATGCAGAGTCTAAAAACTTTGTCTTCTGGCAAGGTAGTGGAACATATATGTGCATTATTTAAATCTATTGTCAGTGTTGTTAAAGATTACACTAGTAGCTGGTTGTTCAGGATGAATGTTATATGTGCAATTGCTTATCTCTGATTGATTCTGCAGACGTAAGGTGTAAGAACAAGTTCTGGGGGAAGTCAATGGAGATTGTTCCTGTGGGTACCAGTCATGTAACTCTGCCGGAGTAAGTGTCTCCTGGCTCATTTACTATGGACAGTCACACATATACAAATACAGACAGACTACAGAAAATAGTAAAAAAAAATAGTAACCAGGTACTTTAAAAGCAACTTTTAAATGAATAATGACTTAATGTTGATTAATTTTCTCTTTTTCCAGATTTGGAGACCACTATGAGTGGAACAAGGTGACATCCTGCATTCATAACATTCTCAGTGGACAGCGATGGATTGAGCACTATGGGGAGATATCCATTAGAAACTCCAACAGTGATATTTGCCAATGCAAGATCACTTTTGTTAAGGTGATTTTAACTTGCTAAAACCTTTTCAGTAAAGAAGTTAGATATTTTGTGGCTATATGCATATATGTATAAATCTATCCACTCTAATGTACAGTCGCTAACAACTTCTTTTATAGGGCACTGTACTGTGCAGTGCCAGGCAGAGTGCCCATTCTGCCAGTAGTGTCTTGCATTTATTTTATTCACAGAGTAATGATGTTTACATTTACTTTGGGCTAGATAAGTTTGAAATAATTTAGTTGGATCATACAATTAAATTTTCTGTTTATGTAATGAAATAGAGAATATTAATTCTTAAACTTTGTCAGTGTTAATTTCACCATCAAGCATCACCATATGTAGATACCTGGGGCATTTCCAATGTATAGGATGTGCATAGGATAGTTAATAGTTAAATAATTTTTTAAAAAGCTATATGAAAACAAGTTTGTATTTTACTCCTATTTTTAAGACATTTTATGTAATTTGATGATTGGGCATTCAGAATTAATATGGGAAAGGATAATCTGGATTTTCCAGACTCTGACACCTGATACATTATGGTATCATACTCAGCAACTAATCAGTTCATCATTGACTCCTGACCAGGAGTGTGAGCATCATACAGTCTGGCTCTTTAATAATAGTTGAAGATGAATTGCTAATATATTGTAAATGGTTAAGGCTTGGATTGACCTGTATCTTTGACAACAGATATGTGCTTATGGAATATAAGCACATCCTTATCTCTAATTTACTTTATAACCTACAAGCAGAAACACAATAATACATTAACTTATACACATATGATGCTCGTCACCTGCATGCCAGGAAGAACCTCTTTTGTAGAAACCTTTACTAAAGGGGAAGGTTAATTGCTTTAGTGTGTGCCTATTTGAAAGAGCTCTTGAAATTGTGCAGGATAGCAAGTCAAGACATGTCAGACCTCATTATAAATCCTCATCTCTCATTAAACACACCAGCCCTGTAACACACGCTGGGGCTCAGCAACATCTGCTGACTCTAAGAGGACAATACGATGATCTCTGCATTCATACTCACTTTTCAGTGAATATTCCTGTCTCTGCACAACCAGATATATTCTGTTCATTCAGAAGGATATTTTTCTCAAACTGTCACTTCTTTCACAGGCCAAATACTGGAATTCAAGTGTGAATGAGGTGGAGGGAACTGTCGCAGATCAAAAAGGGAAGGTCATCCACAAACTCTTTGGAAAGTGGCACGAAGCAGTTTTCTGTGGAGACCCACCTTCAGCCACATGCGTCTGGAGAGCAAGTATGAGTAGTAGGTTTCTTGATTGAGAATGCATCATTATGCTTCTGTAAAGTTTGTGTCATGAATCTATTCACTGGATATTGTTTGTTGGAATACAGATGCAATGCCAGTAAACCACGAGCAGTACTATGGCTTTACCAAGTTTGCTATTGAACTGAATGAGTTGGATCCATCTTTGAAACTGCTGCTACCACCTACGGACACCAGACTACGAGTGGATCAAAGGTAAAGAGTAAAAAAGAAAAGTGTAGGCCTGACTGTGGTTGCATTTGTAAGCTTCTTTGTGGATGTGAGTAACTGTGTCACTTAGATCAGAGCATTCCTGAAAAAGAGAGGTGACATCTGAGCGGAATTCATTTGAATTTAAAGGTTAAATAACAAACACAACCAAATGTGTCAGTTCTCTACCGTAACCTGACTTTTGAACATATTATGTAAAATGTTTTTTTTAGATTAAAAGAAATAAAGTTAAAGGAGTGAGACTAGAAAATTACAATCGACATTTGATATAAAGCAGGAATTACCACATTGCAGTGGTATGCCTCTGCTAAGTGACACAGTTTACCTGCAATGTCTGTCCAGACTCATATTCTAATAAGTTTATGAATGAGTCCAAGCAGATGTGTGTGCCAGATCTGATGAAATTACTCCCAGGCATTTCTGATTTGTACCAAATTTGAAGAAATCCCTTTAAAGCTTACTTTACATATCACGTTCACAAGAATGTATGGTGGCCCCTAGAGACAAAGCATGTACGCTTTTACATTTGCAGTCGCTTCGACATTTGCAGTCGCTTCGACATTTGCAGTCGCTTTTACATTTGTACGTGCTTTGTCTCTAGGGGCCAGCATAAGGATGGGCTACAAGACCTAGTTGTATATGTGGTGACTGTGACCTTGATTTATGACCTATGGTCACCAAAATCTAATCTGTTCATCAGATTGGACATGTGTACCAAATTTGAAGGAATTCCCTCTAAGCATTCTTTACATATCACGTTCACAAAGATTGGTCGGATGGACGGACAATCCGAAAATATAATATTATATTATAATGTCCGCAGCCCTGGCTATCATCAGTGTGGAGGCATAAAATCAGAACAATGACAGTTAATATCTGAGCACACCATAATAGCATAACATAAACAAAATAGCAGACAAAATATGTGCATCACTCATGTTAAGATTAGCAAGTGACCATAGAGGCTTTCATACTCATCAGACTAATTTTAGTTCCAATTTTTAAGGTTTAAAAGTCTGTAAATTAAATACTGCTGTCACAAGGTGCCACAGAAAGAAAAAGCATTCTACACTTTGCCATCAAATTTAAAGTTGATTGTTGTCCATCAGTATGCATCAGAGTTATGTGTTTCCCTTTTTATCCATAAGTTACAGTCTTGTAATAATGATGCAAAGCCAAAGATTAACTTTGAATATTAAAGATGAATGCTTTACTGTGTTTGTATAATAAACATGTATAATGGTCACATGACTTGCTGGCAGGCTGCTGGAGGAGGGGAACTTGGAGGCTGCAGATGAACAGAAACAGAGGATTGAACAGCTGCAGAGAGAGAGACGAAGAGTCCTGGAGGAGAACAACATGACACATCAACCTAAATTCTTCAGGTAGGCTAAATGTCCAGATGTATTAGTTTCTCGCTAAGGAACCCATATATGAGAAAGTGAGCATGTCTTAGTTCTTAATTTTGCCACCTGCAGTTTGTGACAGTAATAGCAGGCTGTGTCACAATTTCAATTTCACAGTATTTGTTACTGTCTCCACAGGAGGTCCAAGGATGATACCTGGGTGAGCAACAACACATACTGGGAGCTGAGAAAGGATCCTGGCTTCACCCACATTGATTTTCCTACTCTGTGGTGACCACTATACTGGAGATAACACACATTTCAAACTGCACAGCCCCTACTGTGAACCAGACTGGCTCTGGTGATGTCTGTATTACAGTCTTATCGTGCACATTCAGTTCATCTTATTGCCTTAGTAGCAAGTGCTTATCTAAGTTGTGTAAACATGTTTATGCAAGCATATTATGTGAATGTTGATCAATTTAGGCAGTTTTGCCCATATTTCCACCTATTATAAATAACACTGTACAACTTAAACAGAGAAAAAGAGAACTGCGTGGTATAAAGAAGTCCTACACTAGTGTACTGAACAACTTGTCACTTTAGCTTTTGTCTTACCGTGGACATTCTCTACCTCTGAGATAAACTAGCCTTGATATGCCATTAATTAAATGTACTCATCCAATATTTATTCTGCACCTGCCTGATGCCTTACTGGTTGTACTCATATTGTTCAATTAATCTTTGTTTCATTTCTTAGCAGTTTTTAAAATGTATGTTTTGTAAGGATTTCTTAAGAACAAACAAGTTTGTTTGTTTGTGTGATACATAATCCTTACTGGACTTTTCTTTCTGTGTCACTATAATTAACTAATTAATAGCTTTTTGCTATGACTGTATGAATGATTGTGCAACTATGAGCAGCAGTAGCAAATATCATATCCAGCCATTTTACCACTTTATCCATTGCACCATTGTCTGTATGGACCATGGGCTTTGAGACCAAAAGTGTCCAAAACTATGCTCCATGAGCTCAAATAAAATCTCAGATGCTTTCATTTTGTGGAGTCGTGTTTATTCTAAACACTGAAACCAATTAGACCAAAACCATGATTTACACTTCCCTCAGACGAGCGTCACTGTTGGCACAGTGTGCCGTCAGGAAAGGAGGTTTTATCATTCACATTTACACACAACATGGTGTTCTTGTAGCTTTGGCGCTCATGAAAGATCAGTGTCTATGGGAGCACTGTCATTATGGAACCGTTCTTTCCAGTTCTTTGCTTATTACTCAACCATATGCATTAATTATCAGATTTAACAACTCTCCAAAGCAAGTCTCTGTTATGGGAGTATATTCATTACTGTGTGATACAAAGATGAATGATTTTCTCTGGGTTGCTATTTCCTTTTATGGGTCATGTGATGGCCTCAGATAATGTTTTCCATATATGAAAATTGTTCTAAATACCTCACACTAAATAGCTCACAATATACAGTTTTACTGTTGCACACAGGTGTTGGTTCAACTTTATTTACTTCCTTGTGACACTTTGAAGCAATGTTTAATAAGTAATTGTCATTTAGCCACAATGACTTCCAAAATGGGTAAGTACTGTAATTTTGTTGTGTCCATTGATGTTATGTATTTTTTAGCTGCACTCTATGTGATATAATCCATGTTTCGACACTTAGTTTTAATCATCAGGAATCTATAGAACCTGCACTGTTTGTTAATCCCCCACCCACAAATGTTAAAAGGGGAACTAGTTGTGATACTGTTTTAACAGCCTTAAATGTGTTTAATGTAATATGTGGGTCTGGAGAACGATATGAAAGGAATAATGTGGTGTTAATTCGCATTTCAAAATAAAGCACTGCTGATCAAATGCCATTCAAATTAGAAAACATACACACAACTCAGTGAAGGGAAGACAATGACCTGACCGGTTCTGGTGGGTCTGAACTGGTCACCAGGTGGCGACATATAACCACCAATGATACAGTGATGAACCAGTGCAAAAAATCTTTAGAGCAACTCTCTAACGTAGAGTCGTTAACAAAATACGATAGGTGATTAAAACTGTAATATTTGTGCAATATTTACAATTTGTGTGTATGATAAAGTGCCTAGGAAAACGAGATCCAGAGAAATATGGACATTATAAAGCATGTTGAAACTTTCAGCAGTGATTTGATTTCAGTAAGAACAATCAGAAGAATGTGGCATAATTTAATTGAACACTGAATATAACGTACAACATAAACAAGCTCATTATTTGTGTGAATTGTGAGTTATCTTTCACCTGTTACAGTGCTGTAGAAAAATATAACTTATTATTATTATTATTATTATTATTATTATTATTATTATTCATTTAGACACTGTCTTCCTTAACGCACGCACTGTTTCCTGTGGAGAAGGCGGAGCTTCGATGCGTCTTTTGTCCAAAACACAACCCAGGCTGATGTGGGTAAATGTCTGCTCTGAAAGTCTGGCCACAAAGACGGTTTCTCATCTGAGTCGTCAGTGAAACAAAGATTTCGGAGAAGTGGTAACACTTGAGGTATTAGTATATGTTTCGGTTTTGCTCTACATGCATGCGAACTTATAAGTTAAGAGTGATGGGTTTGCTGCTGCTGCTAGCATGCTAGCTGCTATGTCGGGGTGCAGAAATGTATGCAAGAGGCCGTTTGATTAAACTTTGTTTTGCTCATATGCTATAAAATTACAGTAAATTAAACAGGCATGAACCGATAAGAGAACTGTAATAAGTGTTAAGCAGTCAATAAGTCAGTTATTGCCCGGAGGAGGAGCCCATATGGGTGGTACTGTCTGCTCTGATTAGTACATAAGTCCTCAGTCTTTGGCCTTTGACTTCAAACCTGGCTTCACTATCACCCTCACAGGTAATTTAACCTATAGGTGGAAAATGTTTGCCACTGCTACCAGAAACTTTGTGGAGGAGGTGGATCGTGGAGGTTTTCTGATCCCAGTGTCCAGCCTGAATGACACTATTGCTCTTCTGACAGTGGTGGTGAAGCGCAAGCGTTTCTGGTTCTGGCAGAGACCCAAATATCTTCCTACTGATTTTGGCCTCAATGACATACTAACAGGAGATTCCCCCATACAGCCAGGTAAGCACCCAAACCATTTTACTAGTGTTTGAATTTGCTAAATAGCTGTATTATTGCAGTAGTAATAATTACAATCATTTATTCCTCTAAGAGAAAACATCAATGTCTCCATGTCCACAGTTGCTGTAGAGACAGACTTTATCAAATATAATGGGACATACGGTGACAACATACAAGCAACTATGGATGCAAGTATCATCCACTCTAACGTGAACCTGCAAGGTAAAGAAACATCCAAACTCCAGTCATCATTTGGCAGTTTGAAGAAAGAGGAAGCTGATGTTCAGAAGTTGCTGGAGGATTCAAAAGACCGGTTAGTTGCCTCAGGTGCCTGATAGCGTTCATTTAAATACTGTTCATCATAAACATCACCTGACATTCAGTCGATCAGCATGTGAAGTGATCTTTGTCCAACAATAAAGTTCCACACAAAAGTGTTGAGGTTCAGTTGAATATTAACTCTCACAAATAAAAGCTTTTTTTTGTTTAGGGTTTTGTTTATACATCATTTTAAGATGCAAATCAGTTTAAGACGGTGCTTCACAGAATTCACAATCTGTACAAAAGTCATATCTGCTGTATATTTTTGTTGTTGACTCTTAATGTTTTTGTAATTTAATGTCTCAGGGTCCTGGACATGTCCCACTGTCTGATCCAGCAGACTAAGGAGAAGCACAGACAGGTATTTGGGATTGTGAAGGAGCGTATTATAACCTCTCAGCCCTGTTCAGTCATAGAGGAGGTGCAGCAGAGTGGACAGTGTGGAGGAGGACTGAGCTTATGTGGGCCCAAAACCCCAAAGGTACTCATCCTTATGATAGAGTAATGTTTGTAGTTTTGTGTAGTGTAATGGTTCATTTCACAACAGAAAGCACAAATTTTGTTTTTCAGTCTATATAATATATGTGATATTTCATGAAATCTTCAGATAGTGGTGTCCTTTTTTTCTCACAATGAGTTTCAGTTCTGCATTCAACTTTGAGTTATAGAAGTGGGTTAATTCTTGTTATCATAAGGAGATGTGAAAGAATGTGCCATTTCATTTAAGTTTTTGCCAGCTGTTAGTGGACAATAATATTTATCTTTTCTTCTCTTTGGTAATTCAGTTTCCCTTTGGGTTATTGCCAGTTGTTGTTGTTAAGTATGGACTCAAGTGAAAACTAAAAGTAAGGGACTGAAGTCTAAACTAGACGTTAACTGTTTACATTTGACAGTAGATAGATAGTTTAGATAAAGGTTTATCTACTAAATTCCATTTTAGTCAGAGATATTTAGTAAACATGCACTGATTATCAAATCCTTTGAATGAGATAAACCACCAAACAGGTCAATAATTTTAAAACACAGCAGCTGTTATTCAGCAGTGATTGTTGTTTTAGGGTGGATATTGCCTTTAAAGTAGACTTTGTTTGTACTGTTTCCATTTCTGCAGGTTTCATTGAAAGAGAATGGGAACTTGAGTAAAGATAGTAATGTTACCATGGAGATTCCGACCCACACCACCATTGCCTATGGCCTCATAGAATTAGAAGTCAAACAAGACGGACGCTATGGTGAGACTCACACATTAACTGGATAGCCTTTTGCAGATTTGGCTACTTTCTATTAAACTATCGGATTGTTTGAAATGTATTAATACATATTATTATGTATTTATTGTGTCAGAATTGTGTCTGATGTCGGACACCACTGGAGGTTTTGAAGTAGACAGCCCTGCTGAAAATGGACAGGTCGGTGTCTCTGGAGCTTCTGAAAATGTCCGTCTTCATCAAGGTAAACAACTTTTTCTCCTCAGCTGTTTCCCTCTGCTGCCATGAAACATAACTGTAGGGTGTTGTTGCAGCTGATGACGTGTTCAGAAACTCATGTTATGTCAGAGTGCCTCTAGAGGAGGGAGGCACTCATCTGTCTTATCAGAGGCGTGACCGGCTTCTAAATGTATGGTTTGACCTACATTATGAAGACTTTTTAAACCATGAATTCACATGGTTAGTCCTTGTTGTGCAGTTTACTTTAAATTTTTTTAGTGACCTGCTGCACTTTGTCTTTGGAGGGGACTGGTAATGATTTTTTTCTTCTTTTATTGGCAGACCTGCAGCAACTCAGTGATCATTTCCAGCTCCTCTCTGCTCTTCCTGCCAACACACGATCCTCTCTGCTCAAGCAATTCACAAAGGTTTTGCAAGACCAGGGAGCTATCAGCGCACTTCAGAATGTGGTAAGTAGGACAGAGGGGTTGTTGCACATGCACATTATAACCTAGACTTCATTATGAACTATTTTTTTTACAGTGGTTATTAAATCTGGGTGTCTTCCTTTGTCTCAGCTGGACCATATGTGCCTGGACAGGACACTTGCTCTGGGTGATGTTACAATGACAGATTCACAAAAACAGAACATCCAGGCTATTTTGGACCTTTTGGAGCAGTCTGGGCAAGTAGAGTCAGTTCAGGTCGGCCAGTCCACATCAGTCCTCACAGCCCTTCACCTAGTTAGCAGCGCCATGGATGGTGAGAAAAGCTATGCTCTGTGAAGCCTTAATTACTGTAATCAGTACTTCCATGAAATGTTGCTGTAAGTCCTCACTCTGTAAACTCTGTGTGGAGAAAAAGTATGTAGAGTTGCTCTGCATGCAGAATGTCCTGAAAACCTCATTTCGTTAACTCCTGGGTCTTTGTCTTCCAGAGATGACAAATGACTGCCTTGCAGTTTTGGGAATGTGCTGCTGTCCCACAGTATTACAGGCAATGGAGCTACTTGTTAGTTTTTTACATTTTTACATTCATTCATACTACACAACATGTTAGCTGTGTTTTTCCCAAATTATGCATCACAGCTGCTCTTTAATGATTCTCTCACACCTGTTCCAGGTGCACTGTGTATCTGGAAAGGGAGAGTTGGCTCTGAGCAGCGTGGGACTCACTGCACTGACAGGGGATGTATTTGAAAAGACTGAACATCTGTTTGCCGCCTGTAAGGTGTCCCTGAAGAGAGACACCGACACACTGAAGACAGAAATAAAGCACCAGCACGGATACCTTCCCCTGGTCCTGTGTATTGCTGTCAGAGGCCTTGTCTCATTGGCCCACTTGGATTGAACTGGAGACCAGAAACTTTAAATACCACACTGAATAAGGTAAAGAGGACCACATATGTAAAATTTTATTTATCAGCATTTTGTACTCTTTTTGGTACAGTAGAAGGTGCTCTTAAAACACAGTTACATTTGAATGTAGGATCATTTGTATAAATGCACTATTAAATTGAATAATTATTAATAATCAATTAATGCTTTAGTCAGTCAACAGACAATAGATGTTGCTTGATGACAAACTGTCAAAGATTTTGTCAATCAGTTTGTGTAAATTTTTAATGTCACATTTTATAGACTAAGCTGTTGATTAATTGTTAAAACAATCAACCTGGAGATGATAAAATAATAAAAATTGATAGGTTGCTGCATCTGGGAAACATGCTATTATATGTTCACATCTGAATTGAGATTCAGGTTGCGTTGTTGATGTAGGACTAAAAGAATAGCGTTTAATGACAGACAATGACAGCACAATGTCATGTGCTGAGTAATACTATTAGACTTAAATAGAAAATTGTTAAACATGCAACACATCAGAATAGTGTTTAATGTAATTGTAAACATACATCATTCTCACCATTCATTTAGAGAAGGATGTATGTGTGTATGTACAGTATTAAACTGCGCTTTTGGTCAGTGTAATGAAGACCTGCTTAAATTTGTCTATATATTTTTTATAATAAACACAAATGTTTGTATGTAGGGTTGCAGCATGTGTTAAATACTGTAAATGAGTTTAAATAGATTTTTCAAAGACACAAAACCATTGCCTCCAAAGAGACAAACTGTGTTTTGTAGATGTTTTAGTGCTGACCTCATTCTGAAACACTTGACCTAATAAGTTTAAATATTCATAAATGTTTTCAGTCTTGAACACACATCTTTGAGTTGTACCTCTAATTATGGAGGGTTAGTGCAGGTTTTTATATTACAAGTCTGACAGTGATCCAAGTTAATACTAAAAATTGTTTCATCAGAAAAATAAAAAAACAATGCAGATCATTAGAAAACCAGTTATTTATTTGACATCTGAAAATACAACTTTTGAAACACTTCAAAATATACCTTTATAAGTAAATATGAACTTATTTAGAACAGTTAAGTTTTTAGTAATATCACATCAAAAGGGATATTTCACTGAGATGTAGTACCCTGTTCAAGAGTCCTGTGGAAAGTTTTTTTATTCGGACACAAACAGCACCATCTTGACTGTCTGAAACATGATCCAAATGTTTGACAAACAATCTATATAATTAATGTAATATCTGTTGTGTGTAAGTGAAAGAGAAACAAAGGGTAAACACTGTGGTATGACAGTCACAAAAAACTGTGATTGGCATGATGATTGAGGCCCGACTACAGAGACCCCAGGGCATAGATGAAGCCTTCAAAATGTCTCAAAAATATGACACTATTACACATGAATGACAAGTCTGTAGTGGCAACATGAGATGACGTGGACAAATATGCACTATAAACGGTAACACTGAGGTATTGTCCTTTTCAACGAGCAAGCCTCCTCATTTTGCAGAATAAACACATTTTAATTATCTTACATGTAAAATCAATGCAACAGGACATGGTAAAAATGTATTTTCCTTTTAAAACATCCCAGCACACAAACCGGTATTTTGTGCCAATCCATATGAATAGAAAGTATTCTTTAAAAAATATTTTGCCAATAAATAAGTACACTTCCTGTGTGTTGTGAGTTGCATAGTGTGCTTGAAAGGGATCTGGTAATTCAGATGAAGGTGACTGATGCGGCTTTGTGCAAAACCCAAATTGACACAGCGAACATTTTGGACATATTTCCCATGTGTGCAGTACAGTGTTGAATCCTCCATCCCTTAAGGTGTACCCTTTCATCCAAGGCTTAGCAGCTCAGACAGCCTTTTCTGTCCAGCAGGGGGGAAAACATCAGTAGACCCAGCTCACTGGAACCCACTGCGGTTCTGAGAGTAATTGCTCTACTGCCTCCTGCAGCTTGTCAAAGGCCTTGTCCAGATTGTCATTGACAATAGTCAGATCAAAGTAGTGGCTGTATGCCCTGCGGATCCTTGCACTCTCGTCTACAGTCTTCTTTAAATCGTTCTCCTGTTACAGAAGGAGATTTGGTCCATTAGATTTATAGAAGGAACAGCCGTTCATGGGTAATAACCACTGAAAGCCCCATCATCATCACCATCACATATTTTGAAGCATTAAAAAATCCTTCCAGAACTTACTGTGAGTAGTTTGGTAGTAAGTCCAGCATCTACCACAGCTTTGTGCATAGCTCTTAGTGTATCCAGTTCAGGAGCAGCAATAAACACCACAAATGGCATAAACTCAGCAGTCTTCAATACTTTCAGGGCCTAAACAGAAAATGCATTATAATGAAAGCTTCAGATACAGCACATTGCTCACAGACCAACACAGTCAGTGTGTGCTTTTAACTAACCTGAGGGTTGACATCTAGGATGCAGGTACGACCCATATCCACTACTTCATGGATAGAGTCAATCTTGGTGCCATAAAGGTTGCCATCGTACTCGCCATGCTCCAGGTAACGGCTCTCCTTGATGTCCTTCTCCATCTCTTCCCGCGTGACAAAGCAATAATTTTGTCCATCTGTCTCCTCTTCTCTGGGGCGACGTGATGTGACTGAAGGTAAAGGGTGAAGAAAGGCGTTAAAAGTATGCTTGTAAGAAACTGAATAAAATGTAGACACTTGGTTGTCAGTTGGACACACTCACAGGGTATGGTGGTTCCATATTGCAGAGGATTAATAAGAATAAGTCTGTTCTTAAGACTTCGCCTCCCAACTCCCTGGGCTCCAATCAGAACAAGCGTTTTCCTCTGGAATGGCGGCATCTTGGCTACTTCCTCATAGATCTGCAGCTCATAACGGTCAAACTCTGTTCAGGGCAATACACACGCTGAATGAGTAATATGTTGCTATCTATGTGCACATGATTCATCACTCCCAAATACTCAAACAGGAAAATTACAAGCAGTGATGATACATACCTGCATTCTTGGCTGTGAGGTACATCATCTTTTTCTTCTTTTTCTTTGAATTTCGAGTTCCACAGAGCATTCCTAAGCCACATACAGCAAATATCAGGTCACCACATGGTGGAAGGCTGAAGGTAACAGTTTCTCTTTAATAAGAGTAGCTGTTATGAAAGAGTTACTTGTCTCTACTACTGACCTGTACCAGAAATGTCCCAGTCTCTTCTTACGAATGCCTTCCTCTTCTCCTCCAAGAACTGACTGGGGATGAGACCAGTGGCTCCACCAACAACTTTGCATGCCTAAAGGAAAATCATTAATAGTTAAAAGAAGATTGGTTTTAATGTTTCTCATAGACCAAGAATACCACGCCGGATACCACAAACATATCTCAGTTTTTAGCAGTAAATTTTTTATCACAACCGGCCACACAAAGCAGTAAGTTCCTACTCACCTGCCACCAGTTGGAGTCTTCCTTGTTGACTACATGAAGGATCTCTCCCTTGGAAAAGGCCAGACCTGCCTCTTTACATGGGATCAAGTTGTCTGCAGCTGGGTTATAGTTAAAATGTGTCTTCAGATAAACCTATAGTTTAACGTATGAAGAAGATATCAGACAGTTAAATTATACAGATCCTATTCAGGTTGCCATACTTTTTCAGTATAATAGCTGTAGAACAATTTCTAAAGACTTACAAATTCCAATTAAATATTAAACTGCATTTGACGTGAATGTCCCCTGCCTGTTTGGACACAACTCATATTTGATAATCTAGATATGAGACAGCTGCTTGTGCTCCCTTTTGAGGACTGCAGACATTTTCTTGATACTTTTTTTATTGCAACATGTCAGATAATACTTAAACGACTCTTTCAGGACCAGCCTTTTATTTTCCACTGATTTCATTTGCTCAAAGACAGCAGTCTGAATGAGGTGGATTGACTTAAAAGATTTCTAACAAAAAAAGATATAAGCAAACAGCAGAGTGTTGTCATTTGATCCTCTCTGACATAAAGGTCAATGTCTAACAGGATCCTATATACTGTTCCACAATGTCAGCTGCCATGTGTGCCTGTTACAGTAAGAAGGAGAGGGGGTGCTCCAGTGAACACAGTGGTGTATGTCCTAGATAGTGTAGCTTGTTATTAATAGACCCTCTAAGGGTTCAATTTTCAGAAGCCTGGCATTCTAAGATCATTCAGGTCAGACTGATCTACCCAGTCCCTGATAGGTAAAACGCAACTCCTCAGCAGCTTCAATACACCAGCACTTACACATGAGTACACAGTGTATTCCTGTTCATTTATATTTATAATAATCAGATCGATACACCAGTAAATATTGTAATTAAAATAAACATATTTAGCATGAATCCTGAAATGGAGCAGGATTATTACTTTCCCACAGGTAAAAAGCTTGACAGAAATGTAAAACATAGCCGCCTTCTTCCTGACCTGTGGCAGTGATGGTGTCTCTCTGTAGCTGGGCAGAACCTTGAGTATGATGCTCCCACTGCAGTCCCTCAGAAGCTCCTGGAGCTCATGGGGGTTGGTACCGACCTCACGACCATTCACCTCACAAATGATGTCGCCTGTGTGCAGCATGCCCTGTCTGTCAATCGAACTGCCATGCAGGATCCGTGCAATCACCATCTCCCCCTGCTCCACACGGAATGTCACTCCCTGAAACACAGTTAAAAGTAATTGGGTATCGTACGTCCACACCTATTAAATCACAGGGGATCATTTCAGGTCTGGGTGGTTAAAAGAAGACACTGATGTAAAACTTGGATACTCTGTTGATTGATAGTTAATAAAAGAAAGATGTGAAGCACTAACAGGAGCATTATATCTTTCTCTTTGTAGGTATAAAAGTCTGTCTAACTTACTAGTGGTTCCCCAGCTTTCTTCTGGATACCAATCACCCTGACAGCATCAGCTGGCATGAGTGAACTTGTCAACGAGGCATTGCTGTTCATTGCAGTGTTAGGCATCTCATAGCACTTTGCAGCCACTTTGTCATGAGCTTCTATCAAAGACTGAAACAGAAAAAGAGAAAGAAATAAAATGAGAAAACATACATTTCCAAAACGTTCTTCTGACTTAAAAAATACAACAAGCACTGCTACTATGAGGCGCATCCACCAACATACTCTAAACTGTGTTTGGCACTACAGCACACATTAGATAAATTATCACAAAGGAGTGAGGACATAAATCAATTTGCTGTGCACATTCCTTTGACACAGTCCCTATGACTGCGTTGGCAGAGTACTAATTGTTAAATAGAGAAGACAAACCAACTTTGTTCTTACCCTAGAAGCCACAACACAGAGTTATCTCAGAGACTACAAACTGGATCAGCAATTATGAAGATTTACTGCAACAGTCTGTGACACAGTCTTCTCCCCTACACTTTACCCATCAAACTCAACATGCTATTGGCCCAAGGTTAACACCCCCCCCCCCACACACACACACTACACTGTAGTCTTTAAGTAGTTGTTAGCATAAAAGGGGACTTGGAAATTGAGCTGTCATCAGGCACTTTAGGGTAAATTCAACCATGTGTACTGAAGAGGCAAGGCAGTAGAGAGAGGTGTGCAGTGCTTAAAGAATATGGAGATCACACCACATTCATTTGCATAATTGATTGGTCAGAGAGCAGAGTAGACCACGGCCAAAGGGTGGGAAAGAGACTGTCTCAGTTCATGGAAATAGGATCTGTTCTCCCTTTAATGTATGTCACTTAAAATATGTGTCTTCTTGTTATTAAGATCATATTGGCACTCATGATGGGTTCAAGCTGGTGCAAATGTACATTAAGGTTGCAATTAGTGAGCGTTTACTTTTAGCATTAATCATTTTTATTTCATTGTGCCTGACAAGAGATTGAGAAGTAATTCTGAGAAATATGGTAGTCAAATTAATGGGTCAGACACAGATGTGGTAGTTATTTCCTATTTGAAACTTTAATATTTGTTAATCTTATAGACATTCCTTTTAATGCAAGTTATTATCTGTTTATTTGGCAAATGAATGTGTAAGTAATCTACAGTAACGACGCAGACTTTTCATATCTAATGTGAGTATAGTCACTTAGCTCTTGAATGTGTAATAGTTAACTTATCTCCTTATGTTTTTATTTGATTGCTTTATTTACACACACCATTAATACCAAGTCACCCATCAACTTGAAGACGTGTGTTCTGGTAACTGTGTTTAAAAGAAAAACTGTAGATCATGTAGATTAAAACATTCTATAAACTCATCCTGCCTCCAGTATCCTTACTGATATGCTGTAGTGAATAATGTCTTCTGAATCCAGCTATAGAGTCCTTAGGTAGTTATCCAACACAATGCTTGGGATAAAAGTAAAACACAAGCTAAAGCATCTACATTAAACACTGTAACAACTATGTACAACAGAAAAGACACCTTAAAGTGAGGCTCCTGAAGGATTTTGGCAAGTTCTGCAGTGGCAGCGTCTTTTTCTGGCAGATTGTTGAGGGAATCCAGGATCTCTGCAACCAGCTGAACATTATTGTCTCGCACGGCTTGTAACTTGACTTCCTCAAGACGCTCATGGGCCTACACACAAACAGAAGAAAAATATTTATCCTAATAGAAAATTTTATTTAAAATGATTTGGTGATTATAACTCCCAGATGTACATTTTCAGCTAGTATGTTTCAGTGTGTAACTACTGTTTCAAGTGTATTAAATGTGAGTAAAACATTGCTAGAATTGCAGGTGTGCTGGAGCACACTGACAATTTACATCTTGTTTCCTTGTCTCTTTGAGATCAGTTCAAGCCACCCATTTTGGAAAATTACCTTCTGGATTATTTTCCACTTTCACATGAACAAATAGCAGGCCACCTTCTTTTCAGGTGTGTCATAGCTTTACATAAATCTCTATGTTTGTGTTACTGAGTAGTAGTAGAGTATGTGCCAGCTCTATGCCAGCTCCTCAACTGACATAACATTATGTTGTGTCAGTGTTACTGTTGTGTCCACATATAATAATGTATGAAAATACGGTATTCTTCAAACTATAACTGTACTACACAACACACAAAATCACATCCAAGGAGGAGGATGTGAGATGACATACATACGGGGCAAGGAAAATGTAATATCTAAGGAAAGCCATGTTGTTCTTTAGCAGTAAGGACAATCTTGCCTTTGTGATGTTGTATAGAAATCATTCCACTTCAGATAAGGCAGTTGAACCCGATGGAGAGTTTTTTAAATCATCATTGGTCAGAGACTTCAAACTGCATCAGCAGACGTGAAGATACTTTTTACAACTTCATTTCCGCAAACAAACAGTAACATTTGCTCCTACACTCAACTACAGCTGGATGCCATTTTAATGAGATATCTGTGTGTGCGTGTCTGTGTGTATGTGACAGAGCGCTGATGTAGATGGAGTGTGCGTTACCTTGGCAAGGGAGCGAACAATGGGGCTCTCCATGATGCCTCTGAGGAAGATGAGGTCAATATCTTTGGCTCCTGTGCCCGATGGCAGGTCTTTCAGGTTGTCCAGAACCTGCTGCATGGCTGAAGAGGAAAAAATAATCAAAGACTGATCTAACAGAGTACCAGCCACTCTTTATCAGAGACTGAGATTTACTCCAAAATGTAAGAGACACAAAGTTTGTTGCCAGAATTAATAAATATAATTACAACTCTACACCAATGAAAACACAGATGGAAAAAACAACAAAACAATGTGACTATAATAAGAGCTTACATGGCAATAACAATACGTGGACAGTAAATCAATGGACCAATTCACAGAAAACTTCCCTCATTTCCATTGCAGCAACAACAAGCACGCAGAGTCACAAAGGAATTGTTCTAGTAACAAATCTGCCTTGTAGTGGCTGAGAGCACAGCAAGAAACTGGAGAAATCTTTATTACACAAACAGCTAGTAGTTCAGCTAATTAAACACAACAACATCTATAATACAGATAGATAAAGTATCTTTTCACTACACATGGACATGTCCTCTTTTGGGTTATTGAAGGAATATGTATTGAATTTGCATTTTTAAGACAGCTGGAAATTAAGCAATAAATTTAAGTCTATTATTGAGGACACTGGCAACTTTTGGTGTTCTGTAAAATCCCTGTGTTAAAAAATAAATATTTCACAGAAGGATACATGTCAAAGTTCAGAGGCAGCAGTAAATACACCCACACAACCAGACAATTGTTAAAAATCTAATTTTTACACACAGTACTGCAACAGCTCCTGTTCAAGAGATTATTTGGGACTTTGTCTTTGACAGCTTACCTGAACCAGACTTTGCATTGGCCACAGTCATCTTTATTATTCCTCAACTCGGGACAGCAAGACTCTGAACACAGTCAAAAGCCGCAAAACTGCCAGCTTAGAGAAACCAGAGCAACTGGAAGGCTGGAGAAGTTAGGAAACCGGTTCATGTCAGTATAGTGTAGGCTGAGATCACCATGCAAGCCATGTGAAAAAAAGAAGCAGGCTGAGATATTTGCCACAAGGTGGAGACACAAAATAACTCAGAAAACATGTTTGTCTTGGTGTTAGCACATGAATTCTTGACAAAGGGAGCCATTGAATGACAAAGGATGAGTTTCCCATCCCTCTGGCTAAAGGTTGTGTCAGCCACGCACTGAGAGGCCTCTGAGGACTCTCTGTACAAACATGCTCTCCAAACAAGTGTGAGGCAAAAACCGATCTGCCAAAGCCCTGAGAAGTAAGTGGACATGCTTTTTTAGCATAGCTAGTCCCATATTCTGTAAACTGTAAGCTGTATAAATACCATGAATGCAGCATTGTAGTTCATCCGCACAATGTCAACGAAGATAGCTAAAAGGTGGAAAACAGTGCAAATCAAAATTATATATATACACATATATAAATGAAAGGCACACACTCACCTACCACCTGTGTTCAAATCATCAGTGCAGCACTCCTACAATGAGCCCCACTTTTTCTACAAAACACTCATCTGGCACATCTGGAATGAAGGGAAAAACATTATTTTATTATCAGATTAAATAGTTCCCCCTCTGAATCCCCCTCCAGTGAAGTGATAAAGAGCTCAGGTTGGTAGGTAGCAGCCTCTGTACCCTAAGAGTGCCTTCATTGCCCAGACATCTCCTGTTCATGCAGCATCATTTTAATTCAGCCATTTCGATTGGACATGTCAATCACATGACCAGTGTCTATATAAAGTCAAATAAAGCTGCAGAACAGTGTGACTAAGAGTATTATAATAATTTTAAAATATCCAAACTACAAGATGCTTTTTATTTGTATGACACACTAAAATATTTACTAAGGCAAACAACGTTTTGGATTTTGTACATTTAGTCAAGTGGTCAAAACAAGACATTTGTATACTTTTTTGAGGTTTTACACACTAAACAACTAATCGATTATTTGAAAATAATCGGCATATGAAACGGTGATGGAAATAACAGATAGTTGCAGCACTCACATCTAAATAGACTAAATCTAAACAATGTAGATATTTAAAACATTATATTACTAAAAACTAGGCTCAATTCAGACAAGACCCCTGTTTAATGACACAATGGGCAGAAAAGATAACTGCAGTGCAGATGTTAAAACGAGCTCTAGTGATATAGATAGAAATACAATGTGGTGGCAGGCTTTAAAGTTTTAAAGACATGCAAGAGTGAGAATAATCAAAAGTGTTTTTCTTATTGTTATCTTATCACAATCAGCCACTCTGAGCTATTCCTCAGTCATCACTTAAAGTCAGTATCGGCGAATGGCGCTCAGTTGTGAATTAAAAGGTACATGGTTACTACAGATTACTACCGCCCTACAAGATCCTTATGAAAAACACATGAGGAGCAGCCAGGTGAGGAGTGAAAGCTGGGTGCTCCGGTCGCAGGTCGGTCGTAACGTAACTAGTAATTCTTAAGTTGTCAAAGCTCAAAAAAAGAAATAACCTTAAAGGAGGCTAAATCAAAAGTAGTTTATTGTCTACAGTGAGGCTGAAATCAGCTGTCATGCTACACGTGCACTAGACACGTGTAGCCACTGTGTGTTAACTTAGCTAAAACGATAACTAGCCAGTCACTGCTATCTATCAGCATTAAATAGTAGTATAACTGTTCTTACGTGGTGATCAGACATTGCTTTAAACCTGTTCAACTGTAGCCACATGCTGTCAGGTCCTCATTCGCGTTAATTCTAACAGTGCGTGTTCCATCCCAAATTAATGCTAGCCGTGCCTAGCTTGTATCGCATACAAGCAAATTAGCAAAGCTAGCGTGTACTTACACATGACAACGCTACACCAAACGGATAAATAATATAACTACCCCAACGTAACAGGCAAGCCAGTAAAGGTAATCTAGCTTGTTAGTGTTTGTGTAACGTAGTGATAAAGAGGCACAATTACCTGACCTACAAGTTCAGTTATTAGCTACTTAGCTAGTAGCTAATGTTAGCACTAATAGCATGTGGCTCACGCTAACTAGCAAGCTAACGTTAGCTAGTGGTACAGCGGGAGCTGATAAACTAGTTAGATGGTCTCACAATTTCATAACTGTATGGAGAAATTAATTAATGATACGTTACCTAATTAGTCAGGATCATCTAGTCACGTTAACATGCTTCCGTTTATTCCAGAGTTTTCTAATTTACAGATTACACGCGCAAGAGTAACTTATTGCATTTCGAGTGAACCTGCCTGCGCCCCTTCCCTCCGTTCCCTGTCCACACAGTGCTAATCACATCCGTTGCCGTTGTATGCACTTCACTGATTTTCTGCACAACGTATCCATAGACTTAACTCAATAAACATCAGTGGTGTATTTTTCCGCCATCTCTTCATCCATCAAATTCAGTGATACCTAAATATTAAATATCCAGTCGCAGTTAATGGTCGTAGGCTTTACACACAGTTTGGGACACTGGGACACTTGATCACCATAAAAAATGACTAAGGACTCTCTGTTTTAACTATTTCTATATTGTGGACGTATTGTTGACATTATCAGAACATAAATATAAATCTCGGCCTTTTGTGCAGCCTAAATAATTAGAAATAATCATGTTATGTATTTTTAATGCACTTTGTTTCCTTGTGTTGGTCAATCTGAAGTTTAAAAATGATTTTGAATTGTTTTAAGATCATGTTGGCTCATTACATAAGATCTTAGCACTTAAGGGGCTTATGGACAATATTAATGTTTTCCATATTTTCAATCTGCCACGGATAAGACGTATTGTAGATTTTAATAGCATAGATGACACTTGGGACATTAAATCTCCATCTGGACAATAAGTAATCTTATTTGTACCACTCATCAGTATAGTAATACAAGCCACTCAACCTGGTTCTTTAGTGAATCATAGTTGGCATCATGAATAGTTATAGAGAACCTGTAGCTTTTTTTTATTATTATTTTTACAGTTACAAGATTTGCTTTTGTATCCAGGTCATTTGATAGAATTAGACTGTTAATCTATTTTCAGGCAGAGTGCAGGTAAAACTCAGCAGGTTTGATATAACAAGCAAAGACAGTGGAAACACTGGTGTACTCAATTTACAATTAATTTCTATTTTAGTCTCTTGTACATAGAACAACAGCAACGTACAGTACTTAAATAACAAACTTCATTTGTCAGACTGTTTAGATGCTAGTTTACCAGTAGAGAGCAGTATTACTGCACTACACAAGCCTTTGTTCAATATACAGTACCTACTGTGATACAAGCCTTCTGCTACTTGGTGACTGTGGAGCCTAATGAGCCAGAGTGAGATCAAATCTTTGATTGTAGCTATGGCTACGGAAAGTAAC
>JAUBNQ010000008.1:12126876-12141142 GCA_032353495.1 Ctenopoma kingsleyae | reverse complement strand
ACACACACACACACACACACAATAAAAAGGCTTAAGGTAAATGTCCTTTTATTTCACAAATTAAATGTGCATTATTTTGAGTCATGCATTAAAAATGCAAGGTGAAATAGACAATCCTTGCATTAGAAAACATTTTATGTCAAGGCATCAAATGTATAAAATGTAAAAAGTTAATAGTTAACAATGTCCTTTATTGAACTACTAAAGTATAAAAAGCGACATGAATAATAATCTATTTTAGACAACAATATTAAATCTACAGAAATCAGAAAAAGCATTTGATTTATTGCTACCTTTCCACACATATTTTGTTCTTTATACACAGTGTAGCGCTTTGTTAAATCAAGTTTAAACATCCATCATGCTTCTTAATCATGAGAAATGCAGCAGCACTTATGGACATGTTCTATAGTGGCCTTCATCCTAATGCACGGACACAAATAAAGGGTTTATCACTGTAAGGCTCCATAATAAATACATAAATAGTATAATTTAAAAGGCACATAAGGAAATGTTTTGTTTTTTGTTTTGTTTTTTTCAAAATGAAAGATTCACATTCAACTGTGTTTCTTCCCATTTGCTGAGCTTACTTGAGGTACAATTTCAAAGACAAGAAAGTGAGCATTTTTACCAGCATCAGCATTAAGTATTATGTACCATCATGAAAATACATTTTGCAAAGGAACTAGCTGAGGGTATCTAACCTATCTCACTCCAAACAGTTGTTAAAACATAGAGACCAATCCCAACAAAACACTGAATTCTCTATAAATATCTGCATAGCTTTACCAAACGAAATACTGGTCCAAAACTACAAAATACTAAAAACTGCATGATGACACAACATACTGTTCTCACACGTATTGAGTGTTTCAGTTCGTTTTCAAAGTAGTGGGGAAGAAACCTGATCATAAGACATAAATGTAATTGGGAATTTTATACAAATTCCACTGAAATATATATACACATAATTTTCAGAAGTAATTGACATGAGGTCCAGTGTGAGTGTACTTCACTTAACATTAACTAACTATTTCACTGATGAATAAATAATAAATATTTAAATAGATTCAATAGGGACAAAATACTGATCTCACTTCAACAGAATATATTGTACAGTAATTTCTTATTTGTCTTCGCATTATCTGTTTTTTCTCAGGCTCTTTGGTAGAGATACTGCTAAGATAAAACCTGGGAGTGACAATCATCAGATTCTGCTGTATTCCCCTTCCCAACTTTGCCCTGTTCATGGAGGGATTTGACCTCCCCTGCTTTCCTCCTTCAAGGCAGCTTTCATGGTTTTACTGCATGCGATCTGTTTGGAGCTGCTGTGGTTGGTACTGGCTGAAAGCTGCAGCAGCGGCAGCAGCTCCTGGGGTGGCAGCGGTTGCGAGTGGCTGCTGGACAGTGTATCCATACCCTGCTGTAGTCATGTAGCTTGTCGGTGCTGGTGACGCCGCGTACGGATATTGCTCATAGGCAGCGGCGGCGGCAGCAGCAGTGGCAGCAGCTGCAGAGTACTGAGCATATGCTGCTCCGGTATAGTCAAGGTATGGAGAAGTGGCAGCAGCAGCTGTTGCTGTAGCAGCAGAAGGTTGTACGTGAGGAATCACCACACTGGGCTGGACAAAGGCCTGTGGGTACACGTAGTGAGCAGGGATCCTGTAGAACACAAACACAGACAGGGTCAAACAGAGCCAAAGTCAGTATTTCTGTCCGACGCTGAAACTAACTTCTGAAAAACTGAAAAGCAAGTGCCACAAATATGTCAATCCAGTCCTCAGAACACAGCAAATCCATTCATTAACAACAAAAAAACCCTACCTAGAAATGAAAAGTTAATACAGCAGCAAAACCACAAAGAAACACAAGCGCGGCTTTTAATTTCAAAAAGCACCAGAATCTGAAACATAGTAAGGCATTAAAAAAAGACACAGCCCAGCTCTGCACCCAGTGTCTCACTAAAAACTGTATTTGACAAAATGCGAGCCTATCGCACAACACCACAACATATCACGAAAAGAAGTGGACATTATTCAGTCCACATACTGCAACACCAAAACCACACATACAGGCATGCCCACACAGGTTAATAGGTCCTTAAACACAAACAGGCTTTCTGTGCCTTTAAAATGGAGAAGCTGGGTCATCTGGTAGTCGAATGGTTCAGATGTGTACCACATAACTGCACTGTCCACAATTTGAGTCCCACTTGATGGAACTTTACTGGACTCCCATATCTATCCTGGTTTCTTGTTTGTCTGCTGTCAAAGGTAAAACACGCCCTAAAAATAAAATAATAAATGCAATGCAGTCAATGTAGCTGCTGAATTAACCATATAATTTTTAAAATGGATTCTTGGTGATTAGGTCTGGAAAAAGAAATCAATTTTACTATTTTAAAGATAAAATGTAATGGAAAGATGCAATTTCCATTGTAAGAGCCCTATTCTGTATTTAGATTTGGGCAGTAATAATACCCTGGGTATCTGGGTATATTTAGACTGCACTTTAAACTTTTAACTTTTCCAAATTTAAAATCACCCACAGTACATAGTAATACTGAGGAACAGATGTGAAACCAGTATATTTGCCCATAAACAAGTGCCCCCTCCCCCTCTTACAGACATACAGCCCCCACACAAACATACACACGCCAACTTGACTGACAAGAGAGGCTGGAAGCATGCTATTTTCGCTCCCCTTGTCATCTCCAAAGGACAAGCTGATCTCCTCCTTCAGTAACACATGGCAGGGCATCGTCAACTGTAATGGCTGCCTGCATTACTGTGCTGTCTCAGTGACTTTCCTGAATATCTGTCTTTATTGTCAGACTGGAACGGTTCTAGTTGATGAGGCGGTTTTATTGTTCCAAAATGGGATGCATCATACACTGCAAATGTAAACATGACCTAACTTTTGTACAATAGCTGCATACAGTAATGACCACATAGTGCGTTTGTTTTTATATGTAATTGCATAGATATTTTCCAAAGTTAGGAGCCATCGTGTTTATTTCTAATTTGACCTTTTTAACATCAACAGTTCAACTGCTAAAAGTGCACAGCTGACTTAAGCCATCTCAAAAGAGACGGGATGAACATTTTGTGGTCGTGCAAGTTGAGAGCCAAATAAAGGTGCTTTGTAAATCACCAGGACACATGGGTAATCCCCAGCACATAACCAAAAGGCCTCATGTGCACATGACTCGGCCCACCTGTTGTCCACAGCCAAGCGGCCCTGTCTGTACCATACATTATTAACAGCACTGCTGAGTGACTCCTTTTTTCCATCTGAATTTGAGAGGCCATGGAGATCACTGTAGCCAACAGCTGCTACCTAAGAGACCAGCTAAGATCTCAGTCTCCAACCTGCAGAGCAGTGAACATTTGAGCCTGTGTATGTACATAAAAGATCTTTTTGCTAATTGCAAAACAAAATAATGATTCCATAACCAGATATAATTAGTTAACATCCAAATTGTTATCCAACTTTAAAATGGAGTCAACATTTTCAGTTAACTTTATCAGACTGTCGCTTTGCTAATAATGTCCACGCAGGAGAAACTGACATATTCTTCTTTGCATTTCTGTGGTGAAAACAGTATCTGTGTGTGTTTTTATTCCCCGTGCACATTTTATTTTGTTGTTAAATGACACTGGAGAAATGAGAAAAATTCAATAGCTCAGTACCTGTAGATCTAAACTACATGTGAAAGCAATGGGTTAATAAAAAAAAAACAAATCACGGCATCATGGGTAAGGAAACAGAAAAAGAACTCCCACATGCAAGCCAGTATTTGTTTTGTTGCAGGGGATCGATTTGGAAATTGACACACTGTGCATGTTCATTAGCCCCTTTTTGACAACAAAACACGATCAACTTAATGTTAACTAAAAACTGGAAAAAATAAACCAAAGGCTAAAGCACAAATCAATCATTAAAGGGGGAAAGAGTCAACACCCCACTGCAGAGATACAACTCCCTATCAAAACTCACAAAGTCTGCACAAAAACCTCCTGCTCCCCCACCTCCCACACTGCAAGTCGAAAATCAGCACACAGTTAAGCTGAACACCACATCATACTGAAAACAAGGCACACACCAATCTATGTACTATAGAAAACTGAAAAAAAAAAAAACACATAAGACTTCCATGCATCTAGTCACCATTTGAGTTTGTTTGTGTATGTCAGAGTATACAGGTAACACTTTAGTGCTCTGCCCAATGCAGACTCAGCTATTCCTCAAATCATCATGTCCCTTCATCAGCTATTTAAACCGTTACCGAGCCTGTCAGATCAGAGAGAAATAGACAACATGAAGTCAAGTGCTGTAGTGGCTGAAGACAAATGTTCACTTCCTTCACAGTCAGTGCCAAGCAGAGGCGCACACATCAACACTCAGATGTCCTCATTCACGATTAAAAAGGTGGACACAACAAAAAATAAATGAAAACAACAAAAAACAATAAAAAAAAGTCATAAGATTATAAAAGATTATTTAGTTCATCATTTTATGACAACAAACTTTGTGAAAGAAATGGAAATTCTGTAGTTTAACATACCCATAAGGTCTTTGGATGAAAGCTGGATGGATCTGAGGCACACCAAAAGCAAATCCTGAAAAGAAAACAATCATCAATAATAATTTGGTGTAGAATCTTCTTTTTTTTTTTTTTTTTTTAAAACAGCGGAAATTATTTGAAGATGATGGTCTGACCCTGTGCAAAACACTGAAGGGGAAAACACAACAAAAATAATTGGTTTTCATTCATCGAATATAAAGATGAATATCTACTTATTCTCAGTTCTAGCTTCTCTTTTTCACCCAATTCTAGTTTTTTTGTGGAAAAACTGTTGTGATTAAATCCATATGGTCTGTGCGTGAGAGATGTAAAGGCACTGGGGCTTCTGTCTTTGTTTCTCACATGTTATTATCTAATATGTGAAATAAGTCTGTGGTCCAGTGTCTCACCTGGCTGTATGACCCTGGGCTTGGCCCCCAGGTAGGCCAGGTTAACATTGGCTTTCCTTCCATCTATAATGGGGTTGGGGTCCTTACAGGCTCTGTCAGCAGAGGCCCGGTCTGCCATGGTCACCTAGAAGAAACAAGACATTTTACTACTGTAAAGTTTGACAGTGATGAGGGGGAGGCACGAATTATAGTCTTGCTCCAGCTCAGAGTATTTAAGTCATATTTAGGACCATGTGGCCTTTCTTCACTTAAAAATGTAACAATCATCACATTTCTCATCCTGTTCCAGTACTTCAGCAGGTCTTGTCTGTCCAACTTCTGGCCCAGTCACAGTTATAATGACCTACTTCTAACCTGGCTGTCACACCGAGCAGGAAACCGTGCAGCCGACCTGGCTTCGCGATACGTGACCATACTCGCTCAGACTGCGCACGTGGGCAAACAACATTAAAAACGACATCTCAGGAATATTTAATAATAAACTTACGAATCCATAACCACGGGATTTCCCCGTCTGCCGATCAGTGATGACCACAGCCTCCTCGATGTCTCCGAACACTTCGAAATATTTCCTGAGGCTTGAGTCAGTTGTGTGATAAGGAAGACCTCCCACAAAGATCTTGGTGAAAGTGGTGTCTTTCTGTGCCGAGTGCATCATGAGTGGATACGGATACTTTATTGGAAGTTGTAATGTCAGATGAAGTGAAGAAAGGCGTTCAGATCTGCTGGGATCAGGGGAGAGTCTGCGGCGCCGACAAGCAGTCTCCCGAAAATGTGACTGTGGATCTGCGTGGAGGGACACCTGTTAGTTTGTTGCAGGAGATTTCCCAGTTGTCAATGTGTGACACGGACACTTTAACTCCACCCATATCTAGACCACCACACTGCTCAGGCTGCGTACTGTCGCACAGCTGCTAAAACAGTGGCAACGAAACGCTGTGCAAAATAAATATATAGAAACCAGGCGAATAAAACGAGACCGTTATGTGTCAAGGCAGGTGATCATTTCTGGACTTTGTAATCAAGATGGATTGAGTAGTTTTGTCAGATGATTTTTTATTTGTATAGTAAGTGTAAAATCATTTTGTGCACAATGGAAACCCGTGTAGACAACGTAAATATGAATTCATATCACTGCCAGGGCTGTGGCCTGGATTTAGCCAACAATACCTCTGCTTTTTTAGTCAGATTTTAGTTTATGTATTTTATTCCTTAATCCAATTCTCTTTTTCATTGCACTCCCATACATTGGTTGGGACCCCACCATCGTAGTGCCCTTAGGCAAGGATCTTAACCTTTAATGGCAATTGCTCCAGTGGAGCTGCTCAGTGGCTGACAGATCAAACTGGTTGTACTGGGCAATTTATGTGAATGCAAATAGGACATTGCTGTAGTATATCAGTATCATTACAATTATACCCATATCTCATTATATCCAGTGAAAATTTTTTCTTTATAACTAATTTCTTTATAACTAAAGTTTTATTTTTAAATCACTCAAATGCAGCACCAGGAGTTCACTTATGAGAAAACTTGT
The DNA here is from genome assembly GCA_032353495.1 of Ctenopoma kingsleyae. NCBI lineage: Eukaryota > Metazoa > Chordata > Actinopteri > Anabantiformes > Anabantidae > Ctenopoma > Ctenopoma kingsleyae. Next base: position 12,134,628 of record JAUBNQ010000008.1, on the reverse strand, counting down.
GCATGTTGTCGCTGATCTGCAATAATAACACTGCTGTTTGAGAATATGTGAGAACATAATAATGTTTAAGTAGCAACAAATTCACTGCAGATTTGTTAGCAGTTTCTTTACAGGTGCAGACATACTAAGGTCTCATTAGGACATAGGATATTTTCTGTTTTAGGAAATAAAACCTAATGTACACTGCAGTACGTGTAAATTGTGAAACTAGAAACACAAAGCTGAAGAGAAATCACAACCTTCTAAATAAGAAAGATAAGATTTAAAATGAATAAAGAGTCCATGCATAAATTGATTGTAAATGTTCTATTCTAGAACATTTTGTACCAATTAAAACAGTTTGAGATACATTATAAATACAATTCTGTACATTATAATAGTGTAAATTCTATATTCAAATACATGTATATATACAACTCCGTACGAGGGAGAGCAGCTTTGTTCTCTTCTTTAAAATAAGGTCTTGGGTTTCTTTCATTTGCTTGAAATAACAGCCATTTTAGTCATTTCCACAGTTCACCACTTCCATAAAAATATGTTCACTGTAACATCCTTTCCCTGTAACTAAACTACTTTTGCACCAATTGCATCACAGATTCATCCAATTCTCCATGTGAAAAAATGTATCATTGAGTACCTTATAACACAAAATAATATACACCAGAGAGTTAACATATAAAATGCAGATGGACAATCAGGTCAATCAGTCATTGAGGCTGGATGGCATTTGAATGCTTCTGGGTATTATGATATACACACACAGGTTTCACGTCCACATAGATAATTATGTAGTGGTCCTAAACAGTGAACTCAGTGAACTTGTTATTGCATGTTCACTGAGAAGTCTGGGGTTTATGTGCCTTTCATTATGGAAACAGGGCAATAAGGCATCAGTATATCCAGGCAAATCCTAGTTGTGTAGTTTGCCAGATTTAAGTGAAGACACAGTTTTTCAGTCCCATTAGTTAGAAACTAAAAAAAACATTAGTCCCATGTGGAAGACAGTTGGTGAACTCTCCAAGAATCCTTTCCAGTGCAAGCCTTCAAATAGCAACAGTCTCATGTTGTATGGGGATTATTTCCTCCACAGTGTTACAGTACTTCAGCAAGATAATTTAATATGATAACTGCAATCAAACACTGAAAGCAACTCAGGTTTCGCAGATTTGTCCTCTGTTCACGGTATGCGGCACTCCTTCTAGAGATGGCACTAAGCTTTACTTGGACACATGTATACTGTATAGTGAATACCTCCACTTACGTACATTAGAAAAATAACATATTACTCATAACAGCAGATATGGAACCGTAGTTCTTTGGTTACCCTGACATATCATATTGATGTAAATATCAATGTTCATTAACAGTAGTACATTCTTAAACTTCATAACCCACATTACTCCACTATGAGCCTCAGCGGAGGACGCATTGTCTTATAAAAATATTATATTTAATGTTCAGTGGCCAATATAAGAAAATGTATGCATGTACTATCTTCATATCGACTCGCAGTTAAAAGTTCTCTATCAAAAATATCACTATATATAAAACTCAGCTATGTGCATAGTGAATCCTCAGTGAAGAGTATTTAGGATAAAACCTTCATTCAATGCACAGGTCAGATATTGTTCAGGCAAGGAGACGTGCCTACAGAATCAGAATCAGCTCAGCGACTGCAGTTCACAGACGCTGGATCTGAAGACCACCCTCAGGTCCCTGCTATTTCTCAGAAAGCAGGTGCGTCTTTGGATCCTATCTGATCAGAGTCTGGGGTTCTGTGTCCATGGAGGACGGTCCTCTGGTGAGACGAGATGGCTTTACAAACACACCGTGGCCTGGAGGGCAGCGGAAGTACACTCTTCCCTGGACAGTCCCATTGTGCTTACCTATGGGAGGGTGAAGCAAAAGTGATTTAAGGACTTGTGGATCATTTGTTTGTACACAGATTTTGCCATCTATATTTGATAGTGAAATAATACTGGTAACAGAACTTTGGACAGTATTTGCACATAACACAGATAAAAAAAATGGTGATGAAGATCCCTAAAATGCAGTTATTAGAGGATTGCTATTAAGATATGTTCTAAGAGGAATGTTTTTAACAGTTGAAAAATAAACTTGACCTTGCTCCCTGATGGACAAAGTGTGTAATGACAATAGTATTTCTAAATTATACTGTTATCTTAAAAAATAATATATATGTATTTGGGTAAATTCCTTCAAGGGACTCACCCACTGCCATGTCCAGCTTTACACCAATCCAGATCCCTTTAGCAAACTCCACCCCTCCGACATAGTGGACTGTTCCTCTCCTCTTCCCCACCCACACCTGCTCCCCAGGAGCCATCCAGTCAGGAAGCTGAGCTACAGGAGTGCTCTCATCCCCACTTGACTCCCCTGAGGGCTCGGCACTGCTGGGGTTAGGGCTGGGGCAAGGACTCCCGTGGGGCAGATCTCCCTGTGCTGGCTCCTGGATCAGAGGTTCTCCACCTGCTCGCAGAGCTGGGGCAGAAGATGGGGCTGTAGATGAAGTGGTGACTGAGGATGGTAATACTGGATGTGGGACTGATGCAGAGGGAATTATTAGAGCTGGAGATGGAGCTTTGTCAGGCGCTGATACCATGGCTCTCATGGAAGCGCAAACTACAGCTGTGTTACGGCAGGACACAGGTACACCAACAGACTCTTTATTATTAGGACATTTGCATAAAGCAGTGGAAGCATTTTCCGAATTAGATAAATTGATAATACCAGCCTTGTCAGAGGAGCAATGATTGCCAGTGTCACATGTTTCTATATTTTGTGCTTTCCTCTGCTGGTTTGTAGACAGCTCCAAACCCTCCTGCTCCCATTCCTGTGTAAAATGTGCTAAATCACTCTCTTCAATACTGTCATCAGCCCCTTTAAAGTCAGTGAACTCCTGGCTAGTACTGAGAACACAGTTGTAAGGCAGAGGGAATGTTTGATCTGTGTCTGTGTAATTTGAAATACTGACAGGCGACGTCTGACGGTGGATGAGCTGATGCTGGACACCTGCTGAGGGAGCAGGTGCAGTGTTTCTACAGAGAGTGACACACTGGTCACTCCCTGCACAAACACTTTTGGTTTGGGAGCAGCCTCTTCCAGCAGGACAGCCAGGGGGGTCTTGGAGGTCTCTGGAGGTGCAGCTGAGGTGGTCAGAGCTCTCACTGGCATTGAAAGGCAGGTCAGACAGTGTGGCGTTGGAGGCACTGTGTGAAAAGTAGCCACTAGTGCAACTGCTGGCCGTGGGGCTTCGAGACAGCTCTCTTTCCCCGCTCCCAACCCCACATCGACTTCTCTTAAAGTCAGAATGGGAGGATAAAAACCCCTCCTGGTTGTCCAAAGTAGCATTGTAGATCTCAAAGTTTGCAAAGTCCTCTGGGATGTAAGCTTGGAAGTTGCTGTGGTCCTGAAGGCCTCTGTCTAGATTCAGAGTCATGTCCATATCCGTCTCCTCCTCCTCAGAGTCCTGCTGATCAAAACAATAGTACAAGGACAAAAGACACATCCAACCAACCATGTCAGCTTGTGTATGTACAGAGCAGGAGCCTCTATATACATTTTTAAAATGAATGAAGATAATGAATACATGATGTAAAATGTGATAGTGACACATGAAAATGGCAGATATTTGTGGTGTTTCATTAAAATTTCCTTAAGGTGTTTGTTACTGTACAACTATAGTCACATTAGTGTGCTTAAACAAGATTAAGTCATCAACTTAACAGCATACACTGTTCACAGAAAAACATTTGGTAACCTTTGTGCAGTAATGCTTTTTAAACACTAGTGCTGGTATGTGCTTTGGTATGTGCTTTCACTGCATAGAAATAAGTTCTAGCTTAATATGGGGCAACATGCGCTTAGTTTCGTCAGAATTTATTTAGAAATATAAGACATACTTATGTTGTGTATTCCTGCAGAACGCAGAACTGATGAAGCCATTTTAAAAAGTCTTGCCACTGAACAGAACTTTTGGGATAACACAGTGTTTTCACCATTTTACACCAATGTGTGAACTGGGCATAAATATAATAGGACTATGCTGATTACAAAAGCTACTGAATAGGTGGTGTTACACCTTGTGCTTGCAGAAGAGCGAGACTCTCAATGAAATGCTGCTAGTCCACAGAAAGGCACACTGGCACTGGTTTAAGCACAGAGATTTGCTGAAAAGGCGTACACGTGTAATCCTTAAAGCAAAGTGTGGCAGCCTGAGCAAGTTTACAGCAGTGTGAACATGTTATATGTCAGTGTGTGTACGTAAAACTCTTACATTAACCTTCAGAGCAGTGTGTGTTTGACACTTACAGCAGTGTGTGGCAGTGTGTGGCAGAGCTGTCTGCTGGTGAAGGTGGAGGTGAGGGTGGAGGTGGAAGTGGAAGGCTTGCAGTGGCCCTCGCTGCCTGCCCTGGGTCGGCGCCAGGGGCAGGGAGGGGGGAGCAGTGCAGGGCTGTCCACACATGAGCGCATGCTCTGTGGATGGGTCAGAACAACAGCACACACTTCACACACTCACACACAGCATGCATGGAGCTGGGCAGGCCACTTGCACGGTTAGTGCCATGCAGTTTAAATTTTCAAACACAGTGCTTGAAGCGTCCTAGGCTGTGAGTTATGCTTCTTTTTATTGGACACACACATCTCTACTAGGTCCAAATGTAACTTGAACTCATTTCTCTTTCACATACATTGTAGTCACACACAATTCAAACATATCAAACATAATTGTTATCCAGGCTGCAGCTATTTATGTACCACTGCAGTCATACACTCAGAACGTTTTTCCCTTCCATTTTGCTCTAATCCTGCTGGTTACTGAAACATGTTGCTGCTACCTCATAACCTCTACCTCCCAACCACAGAATCCCAGAGACTGATTTGTAAAGGACCTGCACTTCTAGTCCACTTCAAGCAAAGATGAAAACAAATACATATGGTTAGTTTCAATGGTTTGGACAGCCACAGGCTATCTGGAAAATTAAATTATCACAAACAAAATCATGAGACATGACATGAGACTTTAAAGCACAGCTTTGTCTAGTTAAGTGTTGTGGCTATCTCCAGATGAAGTCATGCCCCTGTTGAGTCATGTCATTTGAGTACAGTAATATAATGCCAGCGGATGGTACCAATATGTTTGTTTTTTATCCAGCATCACAACAACAGAGCCATTTTCATAAACATCAGCTTTGGCCAATAAGTAATATTTTTAACATGTTAACTTGAATTGATAAGTGACATTGTAAAATGTGCAAATGGTGCTTGACAGATGACTGGCAACAAGGACATGTGGGAATGAGAAACAGTTCAATGGGAGAGGTAACAACATGGAAAAAACAAAGATATGAATACATCCAAACATACAACTCCTCCCTTACCTCTTGTCCCAGCAGTGGACGGGCCTCCAGGGATTTCTTTGCCTTGTTCTCCTCTTTAACAGGCAGCAGAGACTTGAGGAACTTGGGTGGCTGAGGGGAGAGAACTTTGAAGGAGCTGGAGTTGAAAAAGGTGGGACTCTCTGGAACCAAACCTGTGAGGGAACATGCAGGTATAATCCCGCTCTAATGCAGCAACACAAACACTGTTTCTTACTCAGCAGAAGCCTTTTCTGTCCTTTACCTTGGTTCTCCTTGCTTTTAATTGGTGTACTGCAGAGGGAACCCTCCTGTGGATTGCAGTTGGAGCTGTCCACATGATCACAATGGTCCTATACAGTAATATAGAGGTCATTTTTGATAATTTCACGACTTATTTATTTATCAGATAAAGAGAAACTTGATTTTTTTTTTCCATTTTGCAATTGGTTTGAATTTTCTGGACATACCTAATCATATAATATTAACAAATATGATCTACAGCGAAGAAAAGGTATCTGCAGTCTAACATTTGAGTTTTTTGTTTAAGATGTTGCTAAGGTGCACCTGACTTACCTTACAGTCTTCATCCTCACAAGCAGTCAAGTCTGTTTTACTACACGAAGACTAGAGGGCAAGACAAACACGTTAGCAGTGTCATAATATTCTATAACAATATTTCCATGTGGTTCAGTCAGTAGTGAAGTGATTTATATGCTCATTACATGCTGTACATTTGGTGTGCTGATACTCCTTCTTAAGTGTCTTCCCCTGGCAGCGAGTGCCTCCTTAACTGTCACAGCCTGGAGGGAAAAAAAATCAAGCGTATCCTCACGTCACCATCTGGTTTAAATGTTTTTGCACTAAATCATACGTCATACATTATACAATACCTGCCGTAACCTCTCTAGACTGAGGATGTTCTCCACTTCCAGCACTCCACGTATATATTTCTCTATGTAGGTTTCTCCATCTTGAGTCTCCTCGCTGTCTCCACGAGCAGCCATGAGGGCCAAGGTCTCCCTCTCCTCTGGCTCTTCTGAGGCCTGAAATAGAAAGAGGGTTGATGAAGACAAACACCAAACTGGTTATTTGCAACACACTGAGAACGCTGTCTTCATTAGATGTGGTGGCAGAATAACATATTTTAGCAGAGAATCAGGGTTGTACCTTTGGTATGTTGGACACGATCTCATAACTCACACCACAAGAGTAAAGCGTGTTCTTTAAGGACATTCTTCGTTTGAGACTTTGAGTGAAACTCTGCAATAAAAAAAGGAAACAAAAAAAAAACTATGTTAATCATTAAAATGACACATTTAGTCCATGCTGTGAGCTACCCAATTCTGCTAGTGTTAACCTGTTTGTTGTAGATATTGACAGCAATCCTCTTGCGAAGCACCAGCTCCATGGAGGCAGGGTGGCTGAGCTGCACTGTAGCTTTGATAATCAGGTAGATGCGTTCATTGGGAGACGTGATCCGATTGAGATGCACAGAATCATGAATGGATGAGTCCCAGGAGCACACTGCTGACACCTGGTGAAATGGAAGATTTGCGTTTTTTAAAGTTTTTTTTATTGATCTACCTCCAAAGCTGTTTACAGAGAGAGAATCAGCATACACATAGATTACACTCATGTAGGTGAGGTACAGTCTTGAGGTTTGCATTAGGTAGTTAAGGAAAGGAAAAGCACGACTCTTCAGTACAATTTTGCAAAATAAAGGAGGTAGTGATTACTGTGTGGTTAGTGCCGCTGCTCAACATCAAAGAAAGAGACATTAAGATGGCTTTTATATGCTTGCTTGTATGCATGATGCCGTGCAAATAACGTTGTTCAATTTTGCACATAATTGCAGGAAGAAAGCTGTTGCCCTAAATGCTCCTTTCTGTGTGCAATTATCTGAGGAAAAAAAACTTTTATAAGCAATTAAACCAGAACATGGAGCCTTTGTAATACAGCTGACAACAAAACATGTATGTATTCTTAGAAAAACACACTGCAAAGAACTAGTAATTGAAGAAGCAAAGGAAAAGGCAATACTTTCTACGTATAGTGTCACAGCGGATGAGGTTACCTGACAAACCACAAGGCTGGCATTTCCCAAATTACAGCTGTAAAGGGCACACTCTCTTAAAGTAACACTGTCAAGTTATACACAGTTTGACACATTTTTTCTGAGTTCCCTTGTAGCCACAGGAGGGCAGTAAAGCCTAACGCATTACTCACCTCCTCATCACTGTGCCTGATGATAGGCAGGTAGAAGAACTGGCTTCCATGCTCCTTCGGCAATATAGAGTTAACACCTGCAGGATGTGGGCCAGTCAGCTGCTCATTCACTGTCAGATTATCCGCTGGTGGCATAAAAAACAGT